>JAODAL010013160.1:0-92394 GCA_025379985.1 Phyllomedusa bahiana
AAAGGAAAAAAAAAAAAGCCACCAAAAAGAAGAAAAGGGACTAGTGGTAAATTTACCCTCAAAGATTATCTGCAAAAGCAAGAAACTTTTGGGAAAAAAGGACGAACTTTATCCCCCATAAAAATTTGCAATTCTTTGATTTTGAAACTGATTTTTTACCGCTTCTGTCGTAAGATCCGGTTAAAAGGATGTCAAAATAAATATAATAGCAGGCAAGGCATGTCACGTAGGTTATTTAAAAAGAGTACCTTTGATCCTCAAATAGTTAATTCTACATTACAGACCTTTGAACAGGTAGTGAAAAAAGAGGTGAAAGACAAATGGGATAACGATAATAATAGAAATAGATCTAATATTAATCTAAAGGAGAGAAAGGCATTAAAAAAACTGCAAGATGATGTCCAGATCATCATAAAAAAGTGGACAAGGGAGGAGCTATAGTCCTCATGGATAAATCTAGCTACTTAAAAGAGGCTGAAAAACAACTAAGTGACCTAACTGTGTATGAGCCAACTTCAATAGATCCAACTAAAAAGGCTAAAGCCTGAATTGACACTATGCTAAGTGAAGCAGAAGATTTAGGAATCATTGATAACACCGTCAAAAAACTGTTGACAGTAGAACATCCTCGTGTGCCACTTTTATACTTAGTCCCTAAGATCCACAAAACGCTCCAGGATCCTTCTGGGCGCCCTATAGTGTCAGGCATTGGGTCAGTTCTGCAGCCGATAGCTACATATGTGGACGAGCATTTACAAAAAATTGTCAAAAAATTACCAAGATGTTTGAAAGACACGAACAAATTTTTAGATCACATTGAACAAATAGAGATTGATGAAAGCACGATTCTATGTACACTAGACATTAAAAGTCTATATACTAACAGTCCCATAACTCAACGAAAGGAAATTGTACATGAGCATTTGGATCAACACCTTAGCATAGCAGGCTGAACTGGATGGACGTCTTGTCTTTTTTCGGCCTTCCCCCAAAAATTTAAACTAAAACTATAAAATTTTAAAAAAAAGACCACAATTTGTCTAACCAAAAAATAGCTTTTATCATGTACCTATTGCAAGTGGTCCCGAGGTAACATTCAGTTTGGTAAAAATTTTTACCTTAGCGACGGGGGATTTCTTTGGGGTCCCACTGCACTATTTCGTAATTTTATGTTGAAAATTTGAAACAGAGTATATCACCCCGGGACTGAAGCCCGGATTGGCCTGTGGCTTAGTCGTGGATGATATTTTTTTTTATGGAACAGCATAAGAGGGCTTGATGAGTTCCAAACAAGAATCAATAATTACTTCCTATTATATTACGTTAACAAAAGAATATAATAGGATTAATTATTTAGATGTTACTGTATACAAATCAGGTAACAAGTTAGAATCCACACTGTATAGTAAAAACACTGAACGCAATAACATTTTACATCATAAAAGCTTTCATGCTCCAGTTCACCCAAGGGATACCGAAAATCAAATTTTAAGAAACGTAGAAATTTTTATACAGCGGGAAATAATCCCAAAAAACAAAGTAAAATAAAATTTATAGATAGGGTTACCAAAAAAAAGAGGGGAAAAGTAGCAAATGAAGTAGGTAAGAAATCTAAAAAAGGGGTTAGGTTTTAAAAAAAACAATGCGAACGTGATAAAACCAGAAATTCTGTAGTGTATGATGACCCGCGGAATTATCAAAAAAACGATACATAAAGCAGGAAAATCTGCAAATGATGCAAGTACGGAAAACTATTTGTTGATCCTCCTAGATTTGTCTACTGTAAAGGTAGATCAATAAGCAATATGGTTGTACATTCTGATCTTAAACATAAACAATCACGACAAAGCTTTCTAAGAACAAGGAAAAAAGGTACTTTTCCTTGTTTAAATTGCCAGAACTGCTCTTGTATAATCAAGGGAGAAGGTATTTGTACCCACAAAGGATTAACCAAAAAGCAAAGGGTATTTTACATGTAGTTCTGAAAATGTGGTGTACCTATTAAAGTGCCCTTGTGGCAAAATATATGTAGGTCAAAATACCAGGCAAATAAAGGTCAGATTAAATGAGCATCGATCGCAGATTCGGCTATTTAAAAATAGAAAAGAATTGTTGACCACTATTGACAAAAAATTTGGAGAAACTATGGTGGCGAGACACTTTGCTGAATTTAGCCATAATCCAAGTGAACTAAGGTGGTGTGTACTAGAGCAAATAGAAGGAGATAGCAAAGAATGGGTTAAAAAACGCCTGTTACAAAGAGAGGTATACTGGATCAGGCAATTAGAGGCACTGAGCCCAATAGGTCTGAACGAAGACTGCCAATGGAGTGCGTTTTTATAATTTAGTGATAGGTAGGTTTAGGAGATAAGGCTAGGGGGTCCGCTATGGTTTTAATCAGTAAGATGTATAGATGGCATTAGGTTATTGTAAGTAAAGAATTATTCAATATGTGTATTAGAGGTAATATAGGGTTAAATTGAGGTAAAGGAATACTATTTAAACCAACACTTACTTACCTCCTGCGAGTTTGACAAAGGGGATCCTCCCCGAAACGTCGCGCAGGCGCAGTATCTCCACACTGTGCTGAGAGGACGAGTTAGTTCTGCCTGAGATCTGAAAGTATCCAGATGCAAGGACTGAACGGCAGAAGCTAAGTAATATGTTGATAACCTGTATGCTACCACTAAGTATGGATTACCAGCATTATTAGACTGGATATTGTGAAACACAATTTGTGTGCTACTAGAAGTGGTTTGTATCTTTATACCGCATTAAGTAAATAAAACTTTCCAGATATCAAGGCGACGTATGCATATTTATATGTGAAAAATATATGCCTGACTGGTTTTAGTACCGATAAATTTATATACGATTTTGAAATATTATGAGCTGCCTGAACATTATTTGAAGATATATAGGCCCCCCATTATATATAGATCCCCATTAGCTACATTGGTATATAGGTCCATTAGTTAAGCAGGTATATAGGTCCCCTGTTAGGTAGGTAACTGTATAGGCCCTCGGTTAGGTAGATATATAGACCTCCAGTAAATAGGTATATAGTTAATTATAACTATATAGACCATCAATTAGTTAAGTAAATATAGAGGCTCCCCATTAGGTAGGTAAATATTTAGCCCCCCCCCCCCCCTCATTAGGTAGGTATTCAGGCTTCTGTAGGTACAATTGAAACCAGAAGTTTACATACACTATATAAAAAGACACATATGAATGTTTTTCTGACTATCTGACATGAAATCAGAATAAACCTAACCTGTTTTAGCTCAATTACGATTACCAAAATTATTTATATTTGCCAAATGCCAGAATAATGAGTAAGAATTTTTAAAGGCATTTCTATTACTTTCTGCAAAGTCAAAGTTTCAAAACATTCATTAATATTTGTTAGCAAATTTTCCCTTAAACTGTATGACTTGGGTCAAATGTTTTGGATATCCTTCCACAAGCTTCTCACAATAGTTGGTAGGAATTTTGGCCCATTCCTTCGGAGAGAGCTGGTGTTACTGAGCCATGTTTGTAGGTCGCCTTACTCACACCAGCCTTTTCAGCTTTGCCCATAAATTTTCAATAAGATTAGACCCGGGGCTTTGTGATGCCCAAACATCAATAACATTGACTTGGTTACCCTTAACCCCTTACCCACTTTGTAACCAGTTTGGCAGTATGATTCGGATCATTGTCCATTTGGAAGACCTATTTCCGCCTAAGCTTTAACTTCATGGCTGATGTCTTGAGATGTTGCTTCAGTATAGCCACATAATCTTCTTAATTAAAGATGCCATCTATTTTATGAAGTGCATCAGTCCCTCCTGCAGCAAAACAACCCTAAAACATGATGCTTCCACCCTTGTTTTTCACAGTTGGGATAGTGTTCTTAGGCTTCCAAGTTTCTCCCTTTTTCCTCCAAACGTAACGATGGTCATTATTGCCAAACATTTAAATTTTAGTTTTGTCAGACCACAGGACATATCTCCAAAAATGTAGGTCTTTGTTCCTATGTGCATTTACAAACATTTATCTGGCTTTGATATTATTATTATTTAGTAATGGCTACTTCCTGGCAGAGTGGCCTTTTAGCACATATTGATACAATATTTGTTTATCTGTGGATAATGAGACAATCTTACCAGCTTCTGCCAGCATCTTCATGAGTTCTTTTGCTTTTGTTCTTGGGTTGATATGCACATGTCAGACCAAAGCACATTCATCTCTGAGACACAGAAACCATCTCCTTCCTGAGTTGTATGATGGCTGGACATACCCATCTTGTTTGTACTTGCAAATAATTGTTTGTACAGACGAACAAGTCACCTTCAGGTATCTGGAAATTGCACCCAAGGATGATCCAGACTTGTGCAAGTCCACAATTCTCTTCTTGGTATCTTGGCTGATTTCTTTAGACTTTCCCATGATTTTACACACAGAAGCAATGTGTTTCTGGTGTGCATTAAAAATACATCCATGGGTGTGTCTCTAATTAACTCAGATGCTGCCAATAAACCTATCAAAAGCTTTCAAAGATATGACACCATCCTGTGGGTTATCCCAAAAAGTTTAAAGGCATAGTAATCCTAGTGTATGTAAACTTTTGACTTTGCAGAAAGTAATAAAGATGCCTTATAAAAAAATCTCTCATTATTCTGGCATTTGGCAAATATAAATAATTTTGATAATCCCAATTGTCCTAACACGGGTAAGGTTTATTCTGATTTCATGCCAGATAGTGAGAAAAACATTCATATGTGTCTTTTTATATAGTGTATGTAAACTTCTAGTTTCAAATGTATATATGCCCCTGTTAGATAGGTTGGTATATTGACTCCCACTAGGTAATTATATACCCCCCTGTTAGATAGATAGGTATATACTCGTCTCTTAAGTATATGACACCCCCATTAGGTAAATGTATTGCACCTGTTGAGTTGGTAGCTATATAGCCCCCCATTAGGTAAGTATATAGGCTTCTGTTAGGTAGTTAGGTATGTATGCTCTTGTTAGGTAGGTATATAGCCATCCATTAGTAGGTAGTCCCCCAAATCTTAAGTCCCTCTTTAAGGTATTTGGAAAAAATAATAAAACTCTCCTGTCTCCATTTCTCCGTTGTCCAGCTGGGTTTATTGGCCTCTGTGCTGCACAGATAGCGTAATGCAGTGACGTAATGGCGTGATGACATCACTACATTGTGCCACCTATTCTTATAGGCCACAGCATTCTGTAGCAGGAACACAGCAGGAGTAATCGGCAGCACAGAGAGTGCATGGCTCCCTGTACTACTGTAGCTTTAATTGTATGGATGTCCCAAGAACAAGCATACAGTTGAACAGTAGTGCCTGATCTCTCTGCCCACCAAGAGTTTCTCTGGCACCCTGATGGGAAAGTCCAACCCTGCTGAGCTGGTAAGGCTCAGGAAGGAAATGTTGTAATAAGAGACTAAGACAAGAACTAAAAGGTGCGCTCTAACATAACTGAAGATAAGCAATGTCAGAAAATATTCTTTTAGTAAAAGAGTAGTAGATGTTTGGAACAAAATTCTAGCAGAATTCTATCGAAGGAAATCAATAGTAAGGGAATTTAACCACTTGAAGACCCTGTCAATGAAGCAGTATAATGCCTTGTTTTTTTGTGAGATGACTTGTTTGCCGTATATATAAATTATTACTTTATTTTGGGATATATTCATTAGCTTTTAATAGTTTATTAATGTTTTCTAGTGAGAATGCAAAATATTTATGTCTATCAACATAGGAAAGTTCAGAAGTCTCATTTAAAGTTACAGAAATTGTTTGTTTGCAGTGAATGCCTCAAAAGGATGTGCAACAAAATATTAAGTTAAGGTTACTGTCATTTTTGTCTAGTCCAGTTCCATTATTTGGATTTTTAAAATTTTTCGGTTGAACCACAATTCCAACGCAATATCTGATTTTCATTAGTTGATTTTCAGTAAATTTAAACCTATTATTAGTCTTGTCAGTATCAAGATGTCTCAGTCAACATTGTGAGTTTTTAATTTCTTTAATGGAAGGATACCAACAATGTTGTCTACATGTGTAAGTTAACCCTTTGAAACACCTTAAACAACCCTTTTTGTGTGTATGTGGCGGAGAGGGGGGTGTTTGAACTATTTTTTGCAAATAAAATTATTCTTAATGAACAATGGTTTATTTTTTTCCTTGGGGAGAAGCTGTTTTAGTATTAAAATAGGTTTTTTTTTGCCGTGCTACTTCGTATTTAATATTCTAATGCATTATTATCTGCCCTTTCTGTTTAAACCATACTTTGTCTACTAAATCACAAAACTGTCTAAAACACATAATAAATGTGCAAACGGACCCAGAATTCTGGCACAATAAGTTTAAAATGTCCTTTTTTTCTTCTTTTTTTTGCATTGAATAAGATAAGGAATGAAAATGGGATGTTGTTGAATGAAAATATTAACTGGTTATTTGTTAATGTTTCTTGGGTAAATCCTCCAAGATCCTCCAAAAATTATTAACCACTGTCTCTAAGTAACTTTCTAAATATTTAAAATAACAAATATTTATCAATATTCAGTCTTTTTGTGATGTCTTGGATAAGATATGGAAAGGATAATATTATTTAAGAAACATAGGGATGATTGTCTGATGTAATGAATAGATTTGATCCACAATGTAATAGTGATATGTTTATTTACAGCACAGAACAACAGCATACAGTGTTTTTCAGCTAAATGGGATTTTATTTATAAAAAAAGAATACACTAGCACAGAGAACAACAAATGGCACAGAAAGTGGAGAAAATATATATCTTTCAATATACATATTTCAGTCCTAAAAATGAGAATTACATTACAGGGCAGTGGGAAAATCCATAAATGATAAAAAACAAAAACAAAAAGGGTATTTGTATTCAAAATAATAAGATGTCGTTAAGCATTATAACCTTGTAAGTGGCTTAACCTATAAGGGATCTGAAAGATTAATCTTTAAGAGTGGTGCAACTACTTTAGTAAATCTCTTGACAAAATGTCGATTGAAATATTTCTCTGACTTCTTATTATCATTGTTGTTTAATTCTACTGTATTGTTGCTATGTGTATAACTATTAAAACTCCTACTAAGGGAGGGTCACATCTACATCAGAGATTCCATTGAGAGCCCCTGCAGATTCTATCAGAAAGGACAGAATAGTGCAGCATAATGTACTATTTTGTCTGGTATAATGACTGACTGTAAAAATGCTGGTGGATGCCAATAACAATAATAGCTTCCACTAGAAGATTTACAGTAGTCACATGAAAAGTGCCATATGAAGGCATACCCAATAAGAAGACAATGCTAGTGGATTTTGGCAGTCTGGAAAAGTGGCAGTGAATGGAACGGACATGTACATGGTTTGGTGGAGATTTAAATGACTTGTACACTCTAGGAACAGGAGGGTAATAATGATAACTGTCCCTAGCTAACTGTCTCTAATGCTGTTCCTCAAAACCCTGCCATATAATAAACACCTGGAACCTCTATCCCTGACAAAACCCTAACACCCCTCTCTCAAATATGTCCCTAAGCTACATGTATCAACTGAACCTTACACAGCAAGTGGCTTCAGGACCTAGCAAGTTCCAGGCAAGGTCTAACAAAAACTGGACAAACAGCAAAACTATATTTCTCAAAAATTAAAATTTCAAAATTACGCCAAATAAGACTGAGACAAGATACAAGATACGTCAGTCTGAAACAACTAAATTGACAATAAACAGCACAGAACAATCCCCACACAGCAAGATGATTCAACTATTTTTGTCTGAGCTTTATCGAGGCCTAGTAAGCTAAGGTGCACAAGCTAGGTCAGCTGACAAGCAAAGATACTGAACTCCAAAGAGAGACAACAAGACAGACATATCATAGAGACTCCTGCTGGCCTAAGCAGAAAAAGATGAAATGGAGAATTGCTGCCAATTATAGCTATGTCTATGTCTATGGGACATTGTTGGTGTCCGTCATGTAACAGATCTGACACACCTTGTTATTTTCATATTTCTGTTCTTGTGGTGGAAATAACAAATGCAGATCTAAATCTAGCCCTGGTTCAAAACAGAGAGATTTTAGGGCTTGTTCTTGTCTATAGGGCATCTTGGTGTCTGTCATGTAACAGATCTGACCCCACCATTATTTTCAGATTACTTTTCCGGCAATGGAAATAAAAAAATGCAGATTTAAACCAATAACCTTAGGTTATACACTTTATTAGGGTGCGGGGTAGTTTATTTAAAGGGTAAGTTTTGTGGGGTCACCCTTTTCAGAGCAGGTTCCCTGCTAAGGGTAAGTTGATAGGGTACCTTAGGGAGAAATTGATGTATGAATTTTTCCTTAGTAACCAACCTACAGCAAGATGATGAAAGAGGTTAAGTGAAACCAGCTTGAAAAGGATCATATGGAGGCCTTGTTTCCACAATTAATCTGGCACTGGAATATATGAGGTATGATTAAACTTTTTTTTTTCTAAATACCTGGTATGGCATTTTTCAAATGTATTAGGTCTGGATGCCTTACTCTAAATATTAAATACTTACCCTTCAAGTCCTTGTACGTAGTGTAATGTCTAAATTTCTTTTGGAACCATATTATGGGCGACATATATGAATAGGGGCTGCGCCAGATATCAGGCGCTGCCCTGTTCATACATTTTTAAATCTCCCGTACACCACTCCAGGGCGCATTACATTCTAGACGGGGCGCTCTAGAACCGTAGCGAGGCTACGTATTTATAGCTTCGTGGGCATTTCTGGGGGTTACAGTTAAAACAGGTTCCCAATTTCAAAGTGGTATACCTGATCGAACTGTCGCCCGAGGCCGGGAAATGCCCCCAATTTTGCTGTTGAAAAGGGGGTTAAAAATGGGGCCATTCATGCCTTATTAGGCGCAAAAAAATTTGGCGTGCGAACGGCAAATTTCATACATGTCGCCCTACATGTCTTAGATGTATGTATTAAAAGTTACGTTTTAAAGAAGTGATCTATGTTCTGCATTGCATAGCGGACCTAAACCAAACTTACCTCTCCGCTTAAAACGTACTCAGCTGTACTCACAAATCCAATTGATTTCAAGAGGAGAGTCCCAACCACTTCTCCATTTAAATGGAGAGGTTTCAGGGCTCGTTCTCTACTCGGAATTCCCACTAATGTCAATAGGACAGTCCCAACCATCTTTCCGTTCAAAATGAAAGGGTTTCAGGGCTTATTCTCGAGATTGTGGGTCCCAAAAGTGGTACTTACACCTTCAACACAATCAATGATTGTATATCCTATTGATATGCCATTAATGTCTACAGTGAGACAACCCCTTTAGCAGTCTTTACACAATGAATAAACTCAAAGGCCAAATAGGTCATGATGGAACATGATAAGAAGTACTGAAGTATCTTCGAGAAGGCTGGGTTGGCACAATGCAGTAGTATGCTATGCAGCCAATTACTATGCCACAAAAGTACAAGTAGGAATTAAAACCAAAATAAAGGCTTACAATAGTGGAGCCGAGCTTCTATATAAGCAAATATAAAAAAAAAAACACCTCAGTGTAAATAATAAAATCCCAGGGTATTGTATTATTAAAATTATTCCTAGAATAAATTTCAATAGATCACCCTGAGATTGTATTATTTACACCAAGGTTTTTTTTTTAACTATATTACTTATATTAAAGCTTGGCCCCACTATTAGTTACCTTCTTTTTTGGTTTTGCTTCTTACCCTGTACCCTCGATTCCTGCCTTGTATGGATTCCTGACAGCCACCCATGATCTTTGGATCATCCATATATGTTTATATGCTGGTATGTTTTGGCTGTGACATATCTAGCCCAAGCCAGGTGAGCAGCTAATGTGTGTTTCATGAAACCTGTGGATCGAGTGATCAGCTTATTGTCCTATGAAGCGCTTCTTTTCTTTTTCTTTTCTTCTACAAAACTACAAGTGTTATAGTCCAAACGGCTTTACTTTTGCAATGCAATTATTAGCTCTGCGATTTTAACAGGGGAAAAACTAAACAGGTTTCACTTGTAAAAACGCACAATCAATAACCGCTTCAGAAACTGTGTCAATTTGAATTAGAAAGCAAGTGGTTTTGTCTTGTGACACACTGCCGCTTCTTGTGAGCCTAGTCTCAGAGTTCACATAGCATATATGGAACTCTTATTTTTTTTATTGTTTTCTTCCTTCAGTAGAGACATTCTTATGTATTCTGATGCATGGGATGCATGCGTGGTTCACTAGGACACCCTTGGGGCAATGAAGATTAATGGATCATATGAAGAGTTCTATCATTATTTTTTTTTTTTACTAATGTTCTCTTGAATAAGTAAGAGCACTAGTGATTTTATATGAAAGGAGAAACAAGAACTATGTAATAGTTAATTATAAATTTAACTAGTATGCTGAACTCAAAGGCGTATTCCTAATTTTAAGATTCCTAATGGCAGGTAGGACAGAGTGTATTCATTAACTCGTGGGCTCCTTTGTTGCAGTGACTGTAACTTTCTGTTTTTTTCATGGAGTTATCAAAGAGTTTACTGCACAATCTTCTACATGATTGGACTGAGCAATTCAGGATTGTATTGCCTAATTACTAATGGGAGAAGTAATGTATGGCCTGTAGACTTCCCTGGCTTAAAAAGAACCTGTCACATAGATTATACCACTCTTGCTGAGGATAGCACAAGCTAGTGACACACATGCTGTGAGTCATGAGAGTCATGAAAAGAGTCTGGTTTTTCATGCCCCGCCCACCTGAGGCTAGCCCCGCCCCCTCAACTGATAAACCTATTACTTTAAATAGGTAGAAACATGTGTATAACTGTCAGGTGGGTGGGGCTAGCCTTTGGTGGGTAGTGCTAACACCTGCTCATGAATAAGATTAGAGCTCTAAAAGAAAGCATCTTACAGAATAAGGGGCACAGGGCTGGAAACAGCATGTCTGACTCTAACTTGTGCAGTCCTCAGCAAGGGGGACATAATCTATGTGAGAAGTTCTCTTTAAGGCCAAAATTAGCTGTTCCTTAAAGGGTTAAAAAAGCAAGGCAAGAAGCAACAAACGATCTTCTGCAATTTTCTAGTGCTACTTTATTAGGATTTTTGAGAACATATATACAGTGGGTACGGAAAGTATTAAGACCCCTTTAAATTTTTCACTCTTTGTTTCATTGCAGCCATTTGGTAAGATCAAAAAAGTTAATTTTTTTGCTCATTAATGTACACTGCACCCTATCTATAAAGAAAAAAAAAGAAATGTAGATATTTTTGCAAATTTATCAAAAAAGAAAAACTGAAATATCACATGGTCATAAATATTCAGACCCTTTACTGTGATACTCATATTTAACTCACATGATGTCCATTTCCTTCTGATCATCCTTGAGATGGTTCTACTCCTTCATTGGAGTCCAGCTGTGTTTAATTAAACTGATTGGACTTGATTAGGAAAGGCACACACCTGTCTAAATAAGATCTCACAGCTCACAGTGCATGTCAGAGCACATGAGAATCATGAGGTCTAAAGAACTGCCCAAGGAGCTCAGAGACAAAATTGTGGCAAGGCACAGATCTGTCCACGGTTACAAAATAATTTCTGCAGCACTCAAGGTCCCTAAGAGCACAGAGGCCTCCAAAATCCTTAAATTGAAGTTTGGGACAACCAAAACTCTTCCTCGACCTGGCCGTCCAGCCAGACTAAGCAATTGTGGGAGAAGAGCCTTGGTGAGAGAGGTAAAGAAGAACCCCAAGATCACTGTGGCTGAGCTCCAGGGATGCAGTAGGGAGATGGGAGAAAGTTCCACTAAGTCAACTATCACTGCAGCCCTTCACCAGTCAGGGCTTTATGGCAGAGTGTGTCGACGGAAGCCTCTCCTCAGTGCAAGACATATAAAAGCCTGCATACAGTTTGCAAAAAAACACATGAAGGACTCCCAGACTATGAGAAATAAGATTCTCTGGTTTGATGAGACAAAGGTTGAACTTTTTGGTGTTAATTGTAAGCAGTTTGTGGAGAAAACCAGGCACTGCTCATCACCTGCCCAATACAATCCCAACAGTGAAACATGGTGGTGGCAGCATCATGCTATAGGGGTGTTTTTCAGCTGCAGGGACAGGATGACTGGTTGCAATTGAAGGAAAGATGAATGCAGCCAAGTACAGAGATATCCAGAGTGCTGGACCTCAGACTGGGCCGAAGGTTCTTCTTACAAGACAAGACAATGAGCCTAAGCACACAGCTAAAATAATAAAGCAGTGGCTTCAGAACAACTGTGTGCCCATTCTTCACTGGTCCAGCCAGAGCCCTGACCTAAACCCAATTGAGCATCTCTGGAGAGACTTGATAATGGCTGTCCACCAACGTTCTCCATCCAACCTGAGGGAACTGGAGAGGATCTGCAAGGAAGAATGGCAGAGGATCGCCAAATCCAGGTGTGAAAAACTTGTTGCATCATTCCCAAGAAGACGAATGGCTGTACTAGCTCAAAAGAAGGCTTCTACTCAATACTGAGCAAAGGGTGTGAATACTTATGACAATGTGATATTTCAGTTTTTCTTGTTTAATAAATTTGCAAAAATATCTACATTTCTGTTTTTTATCTTTCAAGATGGGGGTGCAGAGGTCCCTTAATGAGAAAAAAAAAATTAAATTTAATTTGTCTTCCCAAAAAGGTGAAATGAAAGAAAGTAAAAAAATTTAAAAGGGGGGTTCTAAAATCCCTTTCCGTCCCCCATTTTATGGATGGGAAAAGTAAGACAGGCTGATGGATAGAAAACAGAAGACAGATTGATTTTTATCTGTTAGTTGGCAGTTGCTGCATGCATTGGGAACTTAGAGAAGTGACTACAGATATGCATGATTCTCTCCATTTACACGGGTATTCCCATCTTAGACATTTATGTCATATCCACAGGCTGTTCCATTAATGTCTTTTAAAATGGGGATCCCCCCTTCATCCCCTGCCCCTTTTTTGAGAATGGACACAAGAACTCCCCCACGCAGAATGGAGTGGTGGCCATGTAATCGCAACACTCGGCGTTCACAAGGCGCACACTCACTTGGCTGTACTCAGAATGCCCATAGAACAGAAAAGAGAGAGGTCCGCATGTACAACCACCTTTTTGTTCTGCACATAGGAGATGAAGGCCATTCTATAGATAAATGCAGGCCCCCAGGGGTGGGCCTCCATCTTTTGGGAAAAGGTAATTATTTGGTTTGAAAACAGGGTCTGAAGGGGGAAAACCCCCTTTAAGATCTACAAAAAAGTTAAGAGGGGAGTAAAAATGGTAGTATTTTGTAAAATTCCTATCTATTAAAATAAATTGGTGGCAAACTGTTGGTGGCGTGATGGTAATATGTGGCTTAGGAACATTTATTATACTTCTGATGAATTGGTAGAATCAGTGCTAGCTAAATTGACTTTATATATTTATTGCATTTATTTATATAATAGAGATTACCTGTTCTTGTATATGTTTGATTTGGGCTATTATTGTCCACAGAAAATTTCCCCTTTGGGGGGGATTTTTATACCATCCCCCCATAAAACCCTTTTTTTGTTACCCTAAATGAAGTGTGCTTTGATAAAAAAAACAAATGTTTTTTTAAAAGGGTTTTTTTGGGGGTGAGGGGACTAGAGATGGGCGAATTTCCCAAAATTCGTTTTTTTCCACTTCCCCGAATTTCCGGCAAAAAATAACTTCGTTCTGAATTATTTTTGGCACGAATCCCTTTTAAAAAAACAGCTTTTTCCCCAGGCTGCAAGAGCCTGCGGGGGTGCTTTTGAACTTTTGTGCCATGTTTAAAAATATGCAGAGGGAGCTTGGTTTGGTTTCATACAATGTTGTTTTTTAGTATGACGCAATGACTGCCGCGTCTTAAAATTTGCTTCACTATAAAATTCCCTGGGCACTTAAGAGGGCAAATGCCCAAAAAAACTAAGGGGGAAGGTAGCCTGAAAAAGTCATGCGAGCGACAGCTGGAAAAAAAAAAAAGCTAGGGCTCAGGTGGCACTTTCCAGTGACAGAGTGTGGAGGGGGCCGGGGGGCAGCCACAGCAGCATGAGGTCAGAGAGGGGCAAAATGCTTTCTGGAGGTGGAAAAAAAACAGGAGGGGGGCCACGAGTGGAACAATGAAAACATTTGTCTGGGTCACGGAAAGCAGCCATGGGCGCAGCTTGAGGTCAGACAGGGGCACAAGACACAGGTGTGGGTCACGGCAGCGCCCCCAAGCAGCAGCATGGGGTTTCAGACAGTGGCACAATGACACAGTGTGTAGGTCACGCCCCGCCAAGCGAGCATGGGGGTCAGACAGTGGAACAAGGGACACAGGTGTGGGTTTCCGGCAGCCCCACAGCAGAGATGAGGTCAGAATTGGCAAAAATGAAACAGTGTGTGGGTCACAGAAAGCACCCCGGCATGGGGTCAGGCAGTGGCACAATGACACAGTTTTATAGGTCAGGGCAGCAGCATGAGGTCAGGAGTGGCACAATGACATTTGGAGGTGGAAAAAAGGGGGAGTTGGGCCCACAGGTGGGTAATTTGACACAGTGTGGAGGTCACGGAAAGCAGCCACAGGAGCAGATGAGGTTCAAAACAGTGGCAAATGAACAGTGTGTAGGTCAGGGGCAGCAGCCACAGGAAGGGCATGAGGTCAGACATTTGGCACAACCCACATTCTGGAGGTGGAAAAAAAAGGAGTAGGCCACGGGAGGGGGAAATGAAAACAGTGTGTAGGTCAGGGCGCGGGCAGATGAGGTCGGGGACAGTGGCATAATGACTTTTGGGGAGGTGGCAAAAACAGGAGTAGGCCACAAAAGTGGGACAATGACACATTTGTGGGGGGGTCAGGGCAGCGCCACAGGGCAGCATGGGGTCAGAAGTGGCACAATGACACAGTGTTAGGTCAGGCAGCACCCCAAAAGTAACAGCTTTGAGGTCGCAGGGGCAAAATTTCACTTTTCGGGGAAGGGGGGAAAAAAACAGGGGGGTAGGCCCGGGGAGTGGGACAAGGGGACACAGTGTGTGGCCCAGGGGCAGCAGCAGCATGAGGTCGGGACAGTGGATAATGACTTTTTTGGAAGGGGGCCCAAAAAACAGGAGTGGGCCCACAGATGGGAAAATTTGGACCAGTGTGGAGGTCAGGGGCAGCAGCCACACCCGCAGCATGAGGTCAGACAGGGGCAAAATGACACAGTGTGGAGGGGGGTTGGCTTTACCAGTCCCTGGAAAAGAGGGTTTTTGGGCCCAGTGGGAAACTGTCAGCAGATTTTGTGGCATCAGGCGGGTGGCGGCATCAGAATGGGGTGGGGCAGGTAGTTTAAAACCCAGATCATTTCTCACAGTTTGGGGTAAAGGTTTTTCAGGGCTGTTTGTAGTCTGCGCCTAAGGCATTGGGGTTTTGGAAATCGGCCCGATCCACGCCTGATTCATCTTAAAAAAGGGTGGGTGTTCCCCCAATTTCCCCGTGGACAAGCGGGTTCCCCTTGGGGTAACGTGGCCCCCGCCGCACAAACCCACCGCTCTGATGCCACACTACTGGCCGGGCGGGAAAGGTTTTCCTCCACTGAAAAACTGGGGCAAGTTGGGGCCCAACCAATCCATTTTTGGCCCTCCCCAGTAGTCCAGCGGATCTTCTAACTAAAGGTGGCAGGGGGTCCCTGTCCAAGTGGGCCCAAACCCCCTTTTTGGTTTTTCAGGGTCTGCCCCAGGTCCTGTGCTGC
The DNA here is from genome assembly GCA_025379985.1 of Phyllomedusa bahiana. Classification (NCBI taxonomy): domain Eukaryota; kingdom Metazoa; phylum Chordata; class Amphibia; order Anura; family Hylidae; genus Phyllomedusa; species Phyllomedusa bahiana. The sequence goes on from JAODAL010013160.1 coordinate 15,750, forward strand.
TGGGGTGACCTGCCCCCTCCCTAGGCTGGTAAAGGAATAAAACTCATCAGTGACTCCAGACTTAGGTTGGGGTGTTGGAGCTGGAAAGCTCTCCCCCCCCCCCTGCCACCTTCCCCAGCACCCGGGGCGGGTAGTACGTGAGCGTGAGGAACCCCCGGTAAAGACCTGTTGAGGAGGGACGATGCCGCACATAGGCACCCGGGCCAACAAATTACGGGGGGAAATTTCCCCTATAGTATTTTAGTTTGCCCCCCCTCTAAATTTAGGGGGAAAAAAAAGGGCTCCCTTTTTTGCCCGGGTTTTAGCGAGGGCCCAAATGGGGTGGAGACCAGAATTCATCCCTTTTGCCGGGGGCTAACTTTGGCTTTTCACTAGCCAGGCAAATAAGCATGCTGGGGCCCAATCTCCCAAAAGTGACTCCGAGGGGCCCCCTGCCTCCATTTCCACTGTTTTACTGCCAGGGTTTTGTTTGGGGGGATCATCTGCCTCGTCTTCCTCATCTCCTTTCCACCTCCCCCAGCTGCTTGTTTCCTCCCTCTTGTCCCCGGGTTTAAAAAAATCACTATTTCACCAGAAAATGCTTCTGCTCCAATGTCCCCCTCCTCTCCTCCCCCCCCCCTTTCAGCCCCCCCCGGACTCATTTTGGCCACGAGATGTAGTCGCCACGTCCCCCAGCCCCCTCCCCGACAGTTTTTTTAGCATCTGTTCCAGGACTGAAGCATTTAAGAATAAAGGTTTTTTCATCCCCTGCCCTGGGACTGACAAAAAAAAAAAAAAAAAAAAAAAAAAAAAAAAAAAAAAAAAAAAAAAAAAAAAAAAAAAAAAAAAAAAAAAAAAAAAAAAACGTTGCCTCCTCAAAAAGGGCCCAAAAAAAGGCAGGTTTTCCGCAGGGAGCTGCCATGGTGACATCAAAGTTAACGGGGGAGTACTTCTGTCTCCCCTGGATCATAAAAAAAACCCGTTAAGGGCCCTTTTTCTCTTTTCATACAGTCGGTCCAACATGTGCGGGGCGGGAAATTCCCAACGGGTGGAAAACACGCATATCAGGGGGTTGGGGGAGGCCGTTCTCCGTTTGCAACTCGAGGAGGGTTTTCCTGGCTTTGTACAAAGGTTTGAAGTGCATGCACTTTTCCCCTGGCCATTTTCAGAATTGCTAAAGACCGGTGGAAGACTTCAGGAAATTTTTCACAACCGATTGCCCCCGTCCCGCCAGGCAGGGCGGGATGGACCATCCCCCCTCGGTGCAGCGCGGGACCCCATGTTCCCCCCCATTGCCCGGTCCCAGGGTTTCCCGGGATTTAAAAGTTGGCGGGGAGAAAGCCAAACATCGTTTTTCTTGCTCCCATGACGCGGAGCTTTTCCCCCCGGGTGTGTTCATTCGCCGAGGCAACCCAGGTGTAGAAGGTGACACCGCGGGTCCCCTTACCCATGTGGTATGAGGGAAAGAAAGGTACTTGTGGGGGTGAGATGGTGGTGGTGGGGGAAAAGGAGGAGGAGGGGGGGACATTGAGAGGACCCGCGTTTGCCCAAACGTGGAGGAGGAAAGGGCGTCCCCTGTCCAAGTTGTTGGGTGTGCCGGGCCGGAAGCACATTCCCCCAGTGGGCCGTAAAGGAATGTACGGGCCCCTGACCGTAGTTACAGCTCCCGACGTCTGCGTGCCATGGGACCTTGGAACCCAAACCGATAAACTTAAGGGAAATGGCCCACCTTTGTTTACTATTTTTGAAGTGCTGGGACTGCCTTTTTTTAAAAGAAATTACGGGGTTGGAAAATCTCCATCTCGGGGTCGGCACAACCATTAGTTCTCTGAATGGTGCAGGGGGTCCACCATTTGGAAAAGGGAGGGGGATTGCAGTACCCAAAACCCTTTGGGCAGGAGCACGGTCGCTGCTGCACCTTAGGATGGGTTTGGAACCAAAACTGGTCTCTTTGAAACGCCTGCTGAACGACTTTCTGGCGCCCTGAGTAGCGAGGAGCAGGAGGATTGGGGCCGGGAGTTTATGTCAAAGAGAAACGCTCCCCCTGCAGAAAGGGGGTGGAGCCTTTCTGGCTGCAAAGGCATGCGTGCCACTGGGGGCTGCTGCTGCTGCTGTTGCTGCGGCGGGGAGGGGTTTGGCCACCCATCTGAGCCACGGGTTTTCCCAGGCCACCCGGGTGGTGCGCTGCATGTTTTTACGCAGGGCCGTGGTTTCCACGTTAGTCCCTGGCCAAAGCTTACTTTCTGCTTAAGATTCTTTCATTACCCATATTTTGCTTCCCCTGGTGGGCTTAGCAAAGAACTGCCACCCGGCCCAGTTTGTTTTTACCGCCAACGCTCCCCAAAGGGGTTTACTACTCCCCCGTGCCTGCTTTAGCCCCGGGGCCCCTACTTTGTTGGACCTGCGAAGCGGGTTTTTTTCCCCGTGGCCCCTTGGCTCCCCACCTTTACACTGCTTTCTATCCTGTGACTCACGGCCACACGACCCCTTTTTGGCTGCGCCGCTCCTGACGCGCAAGCTAAAGCCCCCTTTTTCCCGATGATGGGTGAAGCCCCTTTCCTCACCCGACTCCCAAGTGCGGTCGGCTACATCTATCTATTTGGTTTCAAACGTACTGCTGTCCCCATCACCGGTCTTGGGATGAAGAGGCTTTCCCCCCACAACTGACCTCCCCTGCCACTCCAAAAATCTATTTCTTTTCCGCCTACTTTCAAGAAGCGGGGGTATTGGCCCCTTTCTTCGCTGCCCAAATAGCTGCTGAATTTTTGGGGGCCCCCCTCAAATTGTTCTTTTCCCCGCTATATAGTGGCGCTGAGCCCAAAACCCCATAGTAGATCTCTGGCTGGGGGGAAAAGGATGGGGACAGAGGCCCGGGGTTTAGGACAGGTGAGGGCCCCTGACCCGCTCCCGGGCCCCTGCCAAATAAGGGTTGTGTTGACGTTCCCACCGACTCTTGGGGTGGGGTTTTTCAGATGCATCTGGGGGGAATTTGGTTTACCTAGTCAACCAATCAAGAACCCCTTGGGTTGCTAGTCAGTTAAAACGGCCGCTAGATGCAGCGGGCAGTTGTGGCCTCACCGAGTAACCCCTGCGCAACTCCCCTTGCTGTGCTGCGACCTGTTTCAGGAATGTTTGTGCCCCTTTCTACTCCCCAGGTGAAGAAACCTTTCCACCTCTCTGTTGGGCATACTGTTTGTTCTAAAATGTACAACATGTTTGAAGAAGATATCTGGGATATGATAAATAAAAACCCTGTATTTGAAGCCAAATGAACCCACTAAAAAGCTTGGGGGAACCCTTTGGGTTTTAAAAATTTCGCTCCACCCAAAAGGGCAGGAAAAATTGACTTTTTTTGTTTCCCTTTAAAAAAATCTGTGTTTTTAATGAATATAAAAACACAAAAAGGCTTAATTAACCTTCGGATATGGGAAATTTGGAAAATTTTCTTTTTTTGGGGAGTGAAAAAACAAAGTTTTTTTTTTATTTAGTAAAACAGCAGAACAAGCTTAATTAAAACCCCCGGAAGTAAATTTCCGGGAAAAAAAATTGAGGGAGCCAAAAAACTTCGAGCTTTTTTAGCGTGTTACCCAATTTGGGGTGTTTTTTTAGCTACACAAAAGAGAAAAAAAATTTTTTATTAACCTTCGTTTGTGAATTTTTGTACAGGAAAATTGTATTTTTTTTGGGGGTTTTAAAAAAAACGGGTTTTTTGGGGGGCCCCAAAAAAAACAGCAGAACAAGGCTTAATTAACCCCCGGTTTTAAATTCGCAAAAAAAATTTTAGCAGCCGGAAACTACTAGCTTTGTAGCGTGTTTTCAATTTTGGGGTTTTTACGCTACAAACAAGAGAAAAAATTTTTAATTTTAAACCCTTTTTTTGTGAATTATTTTCTACAGGAAATTGTTTTTTTTTGGGGGTGAAAAAAAAAGGTTTTTGGAGGGGCAAAAAGCGCAGAACAAAGTTTTTAAATTTAAACCCCCGGATGTAAATTGCGCAAAAGAATTGAGCAGCAGGAAACTACTAGCTTTGTAAAGGGGTTTTTCAATTTCTTGTTTTTTAAAGCTACCAACAAGGGGAAAAAAAATTTTTAATTAACCTTGTTTGTAAATTATGCCCACAGGAAATTGTTTTTTTTTGGCGGTTTTTAAAAAAAACGGTTTCTTGGGTACAACAGCAGCAGAACAACGCTTAATTTAACCCCCGGATGTTTAAATTTCGCAAAAGAATTGAGCAGCCAAAAATGAAGTGGTATTTTTTATTTTTAAAAAACGGGTTTTTTAAAAGAAAACAACAGGGGAAATGGGTTAGATTTCCCTTGGATATTCAATGTGCTGTGAGCAGATAGCATTAAATGTTTTTGCCCCTGGATTCAGATCCAAAAACACCAAAAAATTTAGAAATAGAAAATTTAAAAGAAGGGAGTCTCTGGACAAATGAGACACCCCCCCAAAAAACGATGTATTTAAAAAACAGTTCTTCAAATAAACAATCAGCCGGGCAGCACCTTCCCTGTTTTAGTAAGTGAGAGCGGTTTGAGCTCCCAGCGTCGCGCCGGATTTTTATAGTGCGGTGACGTCACGAATCCCCCCCGGTTTTCTGTTGGTTTTATCTTGCAATGTCTGGGAGGGTATGCCCTTCTTCCCCCAAAAGGGGTTTGCCCCCTGGTTTTCGCCCTGGGGCTCGCCGAAATTTTTTAAAACAAAAGCAACTTCGTTCACCCGAAGTACCCCAAAACTTCGGGTTCGTTCAGAAAAAGAAGTTTTTCCCGAAATTCTTAAAAAATTCCATTCGTTTAGAACGATTCGCCCAAAATTTAGTGATGACCCAAATAACATATTTTGAATAAAAAAGTGGACATTCGTTTTTATATGCACTTTATGTTACTGGAGTGATTGTATTTTTCTAAAAGATTTAGCACAATATTTAATCAGGATGCTTTTTACGAGTCCTAAATTAGCAAAGTTTTTTATCCAGTTTAAAAAGAAGGAAAAGTTTTTGGGACTGAAAACTGGGGGTTTTTGTGCATTAGGTTTTGAAGTATATAGTATTCTATTTCAGTGTCACTATTTGAAAGTTTGACATAATTATTTTCATCCCCATTTCAGGTATCCATGGGGATAACATGAAAAATGTATCCCAACAGATACCATGGTTGGGTTATGAGCGAGTTCTATAGGGCAAACATAGTCTGAATTGAATCATGTTTTCTCTATTTAACAAATACTCTATTTCCTATGAATGAGGATGAAAAACATGATGAGAATGGAGCACTACATGATGTTTTTTCACAAAGCCTTCTCTTATCAGCTAGTCTTAGGCTCCCACTTCCTGGTCAGGTTGTGAGCGGTTCTAAAAACAGTTATTGACATATCAGTTGCTATTTCCCAGTTTAGCCCCGTTGAAAGGGAAAATTGGTGATTTAAGGATTTAAACAGCAGGGGGAAATAGGCTTCAGAGATCTATTGGTTAAAAATTTGTCAGTAAGAAAAAATAAATGTGTCGTGCGTATTTACAACTCCTTTCTTCCCCAGGCAAATCAGTAAAATTTTGCCCCCAATTAAAGGCCCACTTATACTCGCCAGTTATCATGAACATTTACTTTACTTTCTGAGCCATCATAACAGGAATTGGCCAGTGTTAAAAAAACAGGGTTAACAACAAAAAATTGCTTTTTTATTAATTGTGACAAAACCCAAAAATAATTTGGAGGGGAAAAATGAAATTTATTGGGAAATCCCCCTTGGGCTAGGTTCTTGGTTCCCGTTGTGTTGACTGTGTTACCTAGTTATGTGCTCTACTGGGGAACAGAGGTTTAATAAAATCTATAATCTAGACAAAATGATTAGCTGTACCCCTAAATAATACGGTGACTAGATGTTACCATCATACACTGACTGGATAAAACCACTCAAGTGTGACTGAATAATATGACTTGTTACGAGTGCTGCTGCAGTCCACATGTCAGGCTGAGGGCGCACTAGTATTCCTGCTTTGTATTTACCTCCCCGTGCTCCTAATTCCTTGCGCTCCTCTGCCTGCTGACGCACATGTCCGCACTCCTTAGGGAATGTGCGTGCCGGCTCAGTAAAATTTAAAGGGACAACGCGCTGGTAATTGGCTAATTGCCAGATGCTGACCCTATATCCTCTGGCCACTTACTGTGCTCCCTTTCCAGATCTATTGTGCCTCGTGCCATAGTAAAAGAGTTTCTGTGAGTTTCTGTCCTGCTTTGTATCTTGACCCTTGTCTACATCCACTGACTACATTTGTTTGCTACCTGCATTAACCTTTTTGTCTGTCTGTTCCGAGTTTGCCTGCCGATTTTGTAATACGCTGTTCCCAGTTGCCACTGCCAGCAAGTCACATCAGGTGTAGCGACCTGTTAGTCTCCTGCTGCAGCAAGTCCAACCTGCCTTGCAGCGGGCTCTCGTGAGAACTGGGAGGCTATTTAGACTCCTAGCCATCCGTTACATCACTATACCATCACTGAATAATGCTACTGTAGCACCAGGGGATAATATGAACAGGATGTAACACCACCTTACAAATCCTGAGTAATACCACCATACAGTGACTGTATAATACCATATCCCCCTCCAGGACTGCCACCACTTTGAAAAATGAGAGAAATATGCAGAATGTACAGAAAAGGCATTCCAATGTAAGGAAAAAACATGTTTATATGAAGTAAAAAGACATGAACTGCTACATGTCTGATGGATGACCAAGATATATGTAGTACTGCACTGTACTGTAGAGATGCGCTACTATACCGCATTTCATTGCATGCACCTCACTAAGACATGTTAGAGTAGTACATTCCTAGGCTAAGTTGTACTCAGGACAGGGTGAAGAAATTTTCTCCCCCCACCACCCTTAACATGTTGCGCCACATTGCATCACCGTCATCCAGTGAATGAATATACAAAAGCTATAATACAAAGTTCTACATAAAAATAATAGTCAGAAAAAAACCAAATAACACTGCTACATAAAACCAATCCAAAGTTAATATTAACAATAATCCCACTAAGACCGCATATCACTACCACATAGTGACAAAATAATACTGCAACACCAGGACCACATATCACTATAACATAGTGGCTGAATAATACACCATACCATTACTGAATATAAACCATTATACTACGACCAATATTACTGCCATACATTGACCATACAGTGGTAGATACCAGTTGTTCCATCTAGGGTCTCACAGGAGACATCTCTCAAAAGTTGTTCTTTTCTTTGATGAGTTGTTCTCTTTTCCTTTTTCGTCCTCATCTCCTCCGCCATGACGTCTTCTCCTGGCCACAACTTGTCCCTGAAGAATTTACAAAAAAACATCTTAGACTCTTCAATTTTCCAGCACTCCCTACCAATTCCTATATCTGTATAAACTCCCCATCTATAGCGCCCCAAATGGTAATAATGACCCTCTTGTTCCTCTAACAATAAAAGTGCCCATAAATGACTAGGGCCTCTGATTTGTGCACAAAGGGAGACATGTATAGAACTAGGCAAATTAAAGTGCATTTTCGCACCTATTTTTTAGTGTCAAATGCACCTGAATGTATGAAAGTGTTTTTTGTGCACTCATAAATGGCGTCTAAAGTTCACGGCGCCTCGCCTGTGTGTTTGTTGCACTAGTAATGCGCCACACATGTATAAAGGCTATAGGTAGGCTGGAAATAAAAGAAAAGTCATTAGAATAGCATGTCAGTGAATAGAAACTATGGTAGTGACCTTGATTGGTGGACCACAGGTCCCAGCAAGACCTGTGGTGTGCTGGCTCTTGCTGTATGTAGAATAAAGGGTGAGAGCAGCAAAAATAAAGTTCAAATTTAATGTAGCAAAAATTAAAAAATTGAACATCATCAGTGGGTTATTTAAGGTAAAATTAGTTTTAGATTCTATTAATTTTAGACTATCATTATTAGCCCATAGACTATCATTATTAGCGGCGTGTATACGCCGCTAGTAAATGACATGTCACTTATCTCCCCCTGGCAGATTCGCTAAGCGGCGAGAGGAGACGTAATCCATAGTTCTCTATGAGAACTGTGGATTACCGTAATGACTGGGACGTATTCCAGCCCGTAATTCGCGCATTACGGCGCAAATTACAGACTGAAATACGTCCCATTTTAAGCCGTGTGAACATGGCCTAAGCGTTGTGATGTCTTTGCTCTGCTTACGCTTGCACACTGCTCCTGGGATCTCCTGGGCCGGAAGCCTAGACTTCGGCCTAGGAGACCCAGCATCGCAGGGCTTATGACCCTGCAATGCTGATGTGTATATCCAGCATTTACTGAGCACAGTATATACAATCGAGAAGTAAAGGACGGTAAAGAACCGTCCTGCGTTCTCCCTGTAAAAGCAGCTGCACGGTTAGTGTGCAGCTGCTGACTCTGCATGGCCATTTTAAAGTGGCCGCACAGAGTCAGATTGTAATTGCCAGACGGGGCGAGCGGTGCCCCACACTGGTGACCGTCAGTCCTTGAGAGCATCCTTGTGGCGCCCTGGGCAACTGCCTGCCTCACTCACACGTAGGAAGGGCCTGAGTACAGGACATGTAGTACCGCACAGTACTGTAGAGAGGTGCTACTGGACCACCGGTGACTGCATGTACTTCATTGATACTGAGGTTTTACAGGTACAGTGTTCATGATAATTTGTTGGCTCTTCCAATCAATTACCTGCGAGCAGATCAGCAGTGCCTGTGACATTGTATGGTGAGCGTGGTCTTCAGATACAATGTTCCAGGAAAGACCAAAATATTGTATTCTGAGGCCATTGTAACTTCAGGGACCACTATATAGGACATAGAGAGCCATAATAAAAGTGGCAGTACATTTTCCCTGCACAAAGAGAGCAATACAATACAGAAGGGATGATTAGCAACATGCAGAGAATAGCAGCATCAGCTCACCACTCCAAACCTTAAAAGATTTAGGACACGACTGAAGCACTTTTTACCTTGCATCCCTATATTCACAGATGCAACTACATATCTGCCCTTTTGGCATTTTTGACTAATTGGAGCTCGCATCTATGTATGATATGGTTGATTTTGCCTCTAGATGTAAACTTCTATATCATCTATAATTTTTGATTTGCAAATTACATCTTCCCCCCACACACATAATCATCAGGCCTTGGTTTGTCCTTAACCAGTTCCTGACTTGGCTGTTTTCCCCCTTCCCAACCAGACATATTCTCATTTTCTTTAGACAAAATATTCTTGCGCACTCAGTTATTCTACTAATTTTTGCACTTTTTTTACATGATACGTTAGGCTTCATTATTTTTAAATTTTTCGTAATTTTTGGAATAATGAAGGAAAAATGGTAGAAAATAAAAGTGTTTTTTACATTTTTTTATTTTTTTAGGTGGCGCTAAGTTTTTTATTATGTCACTTTTTTGTTATGGACATTTATAAAAATGTGGTGTAACCTTTTAGAGTTGTCAGGGGCAGAGCTAAAAGTTGCGGTTTGGGGTGTCAGTTTTTTGTGTTAAATCATGTGACATAAGTAGTGTATTACCTTTATTCTTTCTTACGCCAATACTAAATATGCATAGGATTTTTTTAGATGTTTCTACTTTTCCTACTTTGTTGATGTCACTGCATTCCTAAACCCATAACGTTTTTAATTGACTGTCAATGTAGCCATATATGGGCTTGTTCTTTGCAGGACAGGGAAATTTATTTTTATTTTTACCAGTTTGTGGTACATTGATTAACTTTAATCTTATTATTTTGGGTGGGTGGAAAAAAGTCACTATTTCTTTTTTACAAATTTATTCACTGTCAGTAGTAAACTGACAAGCCATCTACACGTCTACATGATATATGGGCATTGCAGAAATGTGGGTGCTCCCCAGCTGTGTTGACAATCAATGAGCACCCTGAATTTGTGAGGCGCTAATGGATGACATCTTTACTGCCAAACCACTTATAGTGGATGCCGTGAACTCTATTAACCATAGGATAACCATAGGTTAAGAGCTATCTCTGTCAGTTGCGCCTGGGCTTGTGTAATCAGAGTACAGGATATATACAACACCCTACAATGACATACATTATCTATGCCACCCTGAGTTTAGGGTTTAAACCCTTACCCACAATGGACGTACTTTTACATTCTGTTGCCGGGAAGGTCCTACGTAGCAAGCTTACTCAGTAGGTCTGCTTCATAGAAGTTAGGTGCTAGCTGCTAATTACAGCTGGCTTCATTCCATGCTATTTAAATAGTTAGATGCTGTCTAAATAAATGATTGTAGGGTGCCAATCCTAATGAAGGCTTCCATAGCCCCTATGTTTTTGTTTCTAGTACATCCTGCCTCAGGCAGTAAGTAATAGGACTACCATCTTGGTACACCATCCTGCATTATTTATATACTAGTCAAGTACCCTAGGGGGACTTAGGGCCACCTGTATGAACCTGTTTAGGTCTAAAACTCACTTTTTTTGCCCATAGGTTACTATGGGCAAAAGACTGAGTTTTAGACCTAAACAGGTTCATACATGGGTCCCTTAAGGTTAATATGTGAGTTAAGCATTTTTTTAACGTATAATTATTTTTTTAAATATTAAAAGTTCAAATCAACCCATTATGCTATTTTAGAAATAAAAATATAAAAAAGTTACACATAATCAGTACTGCCGTGTCCGTAAAAGTCTTATTTATTAAAATAAAATGTATCCCGTTCACTGAACACCATAGGTGAAAAAATCCAAACGACAAAATTGCAGGCTTTTTTTTTGGTCATTGGTAAGAAAAATTGTAATAAAAAGTTATTTAAAAGCTGCATATGCCCCAAAATGGTACCAATAAAAGTACACTTCAGCCTCCAAAAAATGCACCCTCACTTAGGTCCATAGGTGTAAAAACGAAAAAGTCATTGGTCGCAGAAAGTAGCGCAAAGTTAAAAGAAAGAGAATGTTTGCATTTTTTAACAGTACTGAAGAGAAAGAAAACCCTACATATTTTTTTCACATTTCATCAAAGGTTCAGGCAAATGTTACATACCTCGCAGCCTCAAGATGTTCTGCAGCAACTATTTGCTCTCATTACTTGCCCTGCTCAGCCTGTTTTTAGGCTGAAACAACATAATTTCCAGAAAAAATACTGTGTGCTCAGCCAGCAGCCCTCTTAGCCCTCCTCCCCTTTCCCCACTCAAGTGTTCCTGGCTGCCATGCTTGTATTCCTGCCCCTCCACCCCAGGGTTTAGTGACACTTCCTCACCAGAGGACAATACCTTCAAAAGTAAACCGTGAGGTGTGAAATAACTTGCACTTAGTGCCATTCTCCCACCACACTAGGACCACACTTACAGCAACCATTTCACACCTCACAATTTTCTTTTGTGTGTAACTTACACTAAGTGCCATTTCCCCCTCCCCCACAAGAGGACAACACTCATAAAAGAACACTGTGAGGTGTGAAGTGTTTTTTGAATAACTTAAATTTCTGTTGAACATTGCATAGTGACCTGGGGCGATCGGCAGCAGCAAAGCTTTGCTTCTCAATAGGGCATTTAGTGTGCTCGCAGCATACCAGTGAGTCTGTATGCAGCTGAATGCTGATTGGTGGAGCAGGATTGAGCAGGGGCTGCTCAACCAATCAGCATTCGGATGAACACAGACTCACTGATGTGCTGAGAGCAGACTGACTAGGTTGCTGAAAATTAAAGTGCCGTTGCCCATTTACAAGGTTAGCCCAATTACTGAGCTTGGCACTGTACAAGTTGCCGTGCTAAGACACCAAGAAAGGATATGCATATCCTTCTTCCACCATTCCACACAGAAAGACGCTGGATTTCCAGCAAGTCTAGTGAAAGGCCAGAGAAGGGGTTTAAAACAAAATGAACAAAAAAGTTCTTCCTCCTAGTGAAGCCAACCTAAAAGTGACACCATAGGCACTGGAAGTCCAGTCCCTAGTGGCAAATACGGACCTGAATGTGCTCCAGTGCTGCTGATAAGACACTTCAGGGTGTGATTTTACCATCCATCAGGGCTGTTAAAGCGGGAGAGATGGCTGGTAACCTATAGAAGCTGGTGTAAAGAAGCAGAAGGTAAGAACATCTCTAGTTTGGAAATTAAGCAAATTTAGAACAGCAATGCATATTGTAATAGTCTTTATTTACCATTGCCTTCATGTTTAAAGCCAATCAGTTTGGTGAGAATATCCCTTTATGGAAGTACTTCCGTCATATAAATGAAGGGTTTATTCCATGTACATGCAACATTTTATTACCGGCAGTTTTCTGCTCGTATGATGAGTTTGCAATACTAGTATATTTAACATACCAAGTTTTTTTCACCATATTTATCATACCATGTGAAGCATTAAGATAAATTGTTACATTATGAATTGTTAAATCTTCTCTCCTATCTGCACAGCAAAAACTGTATTTATTTTTTTTAAATTCTGCCATTAATAGTGGATGTTTCCTTTCATTCTTGCATTATTCTGTAATATATATTTTCAGGCATTTATTAATTTCCATTTGCAATGATTTAACCAAATCTAACTATGTCAAGTCTTTCATACCAAATGAAATCACTCATGTATTTTACCTTGTATACCATTCTCTGTAATCTAACCAGGCACTCAAAGACAAGTTAATAAAAAATATATATTAAAAAAAAAATGAATTGCCTTCCTTTTTTTAGTGTCGCCAGTGCTTGAAGTTAGAGGCCTGAAACCTGCTGCTGCTCTTATGTCTTATGGCAATACTTCCTGCTCTATGCTCTGGCCCTGTCTGATAATCTCTTCGAGCTATTGTATGAATAGTAGATTGGATGTAAATATTCATCTTAACGATGATTTGGATCTACAGTGTCCCTCTCACAAATCCAAATTTAACCCAGAGCAATAAATGTTGAGTAATGCAGACCGAAGTAAAGTAATACAGCTACAAGCTTCAGGACTGAAACTTCAAGCACTGATAACTTAACAAGAAGTAGGCTTTTAAAACTTTTCACATTTTATGTATATTCCAGTAGTTCCTCTTTAGGGAGTAAAAACATTACGTTTTGGGAGTTTACTTTTAAATATGATATGATTCTGCCGGTTACACTTCGTTATACTACGTTTTAAATTTAGTTCAGTGTTGTCTATACATCTAGATACTTTTATGTCTACAGACACATTAACCGATATTTGTTCAGTCAGCTTTCAATTGTTAAGTCATATTTCCATTTTCTACATAATTATGTCCTAGTCCAGCTTCTCTCTCAAAATAGAGAATCAGTTAGCCAGCTTGTCGTTGGTTGGTTGGAGACCGGTGTGCAGGCAATTCTTCTCTGACTGTGTGTGCTTAGGTTAAGTTCACACGGCTTAAATTGGGACATATTTCGGCCCGTGTTTTGCGCCGTACTGCGCTTAATACTGGCTGAAATACGTCCCAATAATTATGGTAATCCACAGTTCTCATAGAGAACTATGGATTATGCCTCATCTCCCCGCTCGGACAATACGCTGTGGGAGGAGATAAGTGACATGTCAATTACTAGCGGCAAATACGCGAGCTCCCGAAGTCAAGGCATAATTGCGGGGCGTAATTACGCCCCGCAATTATGCCGTGTGAACATAGCCTTACTGTGTCTCCAGCAGCTCACGGCTCAAATATATATCTGAGACACTTGTCCGAGGAACGCAGGAGGACCGCACAGACCCCTGTAGAATAGCAACACTCTTCAGTCCTTAACTCAAGTCCCTACTGAGGAAATTTTCAGAAGAAAAACCGACTCACATCGACTCAATAGAAGGCGTGAAATTAGAGGGGAGAAGCTGATTCAAGGTCCCCTTTGCTTGTCTGGTACCCAAATCAGGCCTCCAGCTAGGACCAGAGTTTTGTTTCAGCCAAGTGGTGTAGGTCTCCTTAGTGAAGCAATCCAGGACTGTGTCAGGCCCAAATGCAAGGCAAAGGGAGTGAACCGTCTATTTAATATTATCCTCACACCTGCTTTAAACTGCTTACTAGCTAACAGGGACAACAGCTCAAGATGTCATCCACTATTTGTGTTTGGAGACTGTATTGTATGTATCCTCGGTGATGCTGATGATTATTTCCCAGTATAAGAACTGTTTTTATGTTTTCACCATATTCCTGGTGTCTGGTCACGTTATTCTACACATCACATCATGGACATTCCCTCCAGTCACCAAGCATATTAATCTAGGATCCACAATACATGTGCAAACCCCTCTTTTTGACAATATTGTGTGTTCATGCTTCAGGAACGTATCTCGGGGCCTGCGTCCCACTCTAGCTTCCATGACTATTGTTTAGCTGTGTGGAACTACGGATCCCAGAAAGTCCTCCACCAGAACATCAGCACGTCACCTCCTGCTTGCCACAATGACACATTCTAACTATACTTGTTTCATCTAGAATAATTTCCAGGGGTATTTCACTGTTAGGGTATGTTCACACGGCTTATTTATAAGCGTAATTGCGTACGTATTTTGCCGCGTATTGCACTTTATACGTGGCAAAATGCGCACCGCAATTACGGTAATTCATAGCTCTCATAGAGAACTATGAACTACGCCTTGTCTCCCTGTGCGTACAATACAATTGTATCGTATGCCCGGGGAAAGAAGTGACATGTGAATTGTTCGCGGAGCTTACGGGCCGCTGACTATGCATATCAATGGGGCCGTCCGTGCTTTGGGATCAGCACATGCTTCCAAAACACCTGGTGTATTGGGGCGCATACTGTGCACCCCAAGAAGCCGTGTGAATATACCCTTAGGTTAATGCACAATATCATGAAGTTCATTGCAGGATAACCTTGTTCTATCCTATCCTTAATCCAGCTTTCTACCGTTCACTCGTATCTTCTCGAGGGCAACTTCTTTCAATTCTGTATCAATAGGGTATGAAGAACTGTAAGAAGTGCTTTAAAATATCCAATTAAATGATATGAACAGAAGTTTTAAGATCAAGCTTTCAACTTCTATTCTAAAAAACTGATTACTGTCAGTTCACCTTTATATCATACTCATTCGGCTGTTAGACTATGCTCACTATTAAGACAAAGGAGGAGAAGAGTGGTAGTACAGCACTGGAACGGAAATCTCAATCTTTAAAATCCCAAACTCTTTATTGAAGATCCATTAAAAACTTGCACAACTGTGATTTTTTTGGGGATTTTAAAGATTGAGATTTCCGTTCCAGTACTGTACTACCACTCTTCTCCTCCTTTGTTGCTTCTCATCTCCTCTGGATGCTGTGCGTGCACGGATGGATCTCGCTGACTACATAATTGGTGAGCTGGCTATATCTTTTCTTATCACTATTAAGACTCCAATGAGAGCAAAAGATGGATTCCACAGGTAATATTTAAATTTCATATTCAAATTGAGTCCAGAGGTCTCAAACATATGGGGTGGGGTGAGTTCCTCATTATCAACAGAGGAAAGAATCCTGCTCCAATGGCTGGGAACGGCGTTTACACCGATTCCAGTTTAATTCTTTAGATGCAGTGGTAAATTGTGGCCACAGCATGTATGGGAGGAGACCCACTTTAACTTCCATTAGCACCCGTGCTATGGCTTTGGGGGGTGTTGATAGTTGCTATGACAGTCAGAAGCATTACAGCTGTCTCCAGTCTGTCTGTGATATAGGCCTGCCAGGCAAAGCTTGACAGGCTGACTGAAAGTTGGCATAATAAATTGCAGTTCAGTCATGTACTTCCAGGGCCGCAGAAATTCAGAGCCCCATATAGCTGAATGTCTGTTCCCCTGCCACCCGCTGCACGAACCTCTCCCAACCTTTCCCACAGCCCACTGCCAACCCCGTCCCAAACCCTACCCGCAACCACTACCACTCCATCCCACTCCATCCCAGAAAAAGAAAAAAATTTTTTTTTCCTTTTTCAATCTAGTTCTTGTTGGATTGTACAACGAACAGTTTATCTATATTGTGCGGGTCATACAGGTATATAGGGGTCAGCAAATACAGACACATCATCACCGTGTGTCACCACTATAATGTTACTGACCAAACCAGTATACTCAGACCAATAATATCAATAACAGCAATATACAAGGCCCAAATAATACTACCACATGTCACTACCTTATGGTGACTAATACCACTGTAATGTTACTGATCAAACCAGTATACTCAGACCAATATAACCAAATAACAACAACAGAAAAGGACCGCCACATTATCACCTGATATCACTACCATGAAGTGACTGAATAATACCACAATACTGTTATTGAATATAAACCATTACACCAAGACCAATATTTCCACCATACAGGGACTATATAGTGGTAGAAAACAGTATGCATAGGCTCTGTAGACTGTATATTACCTCCAAACAGTGACCATATAGTGGTAGATACAAGTGCACACAGACTCTGCAGATTGTATATTACCTCCGTAAAGTGACCATATAGTGGTAGATACAAGTGCACACAGACTCTGCAGATTGTATATTACCTCCGTAAAGTGACCATATAGTGGTAGACCAGTGTACACAGGCTCTTCAGACTGTATATTACCTTCATACAGTGACCATATAGTGGTAGACCAGTATACACAGGCTCTGCAGACTGTATATTACCTTTATACAGTGACCATATAGTGCTAGATACCAGTGTGCACAGCCTCTGTAGACTGTATATTACCTCCATACCGTGACCATATAGTGGTAGTTTCAAGTGCACACAGCTTCTCTGCACACAGTGCAGTTACATTTAGCGACTCACCATTGATGTCTTGTCTGATGAGTCGTTCACTTTCCTTTTCTTGTCCATCTATTCCAGAATATTCCAGACTGCCATGATGACTTCACCTGGCCACAGAATTTACCTCAAGCACCTGAGACCTCCTCGCTTTTTTTATCATCTTCCTGTGTCCCCCCATGTACAAACTCCCCATCCATAGGGCCCCAAATGGTAATAAGTACCCTCTTGGTGCCCTGGTAGTTAGATAGGTTGAGCCCCTGGTAGCTAGGTATATAGGTCCACTCGATAGGTAGGTATATAACTCCCCCTGTAAGTAGTTAGTTACATAGTGTTCCCAGTAGGTAAACAGTTCTATAGTTCTCCCAGTAGGTAAATGGATATATAAGACCCCCTCTTGTAGGTAGGTATATAGAGCCCCCAGAAGGTAGTTAGATAGAGTCCCACCAGTATGTAGGTAGATAGGGGCCCGCTGATAGGTAGGTAGACAGGGGTCCCCCAGTAGGCGGGTAGGGGCCCCCAGTAGGTAGGATCTTAGATTACCCGCCGTTAGTAGGAAGTTATAAGGGCCCTCAGTAGGTAGGTAGTTAGAAAGAGGTGAGATAGATAGGGGTCGCCTAGAAGTTGGGTCGGTAGATAGGGGCCTCCAGTAGGTAGGTTGTAGATAAGGGCCCCAAGTAGGTAGCATCTTAGAGTTCACTCAGTAGGTAGGTAGTTAGAAAGACCCCCAATAGGTAGGTAATTAGAGGGGTCCCTCAGTAGGAAGGTCAATAGATAGCATCCCTCTGGTAGATAGGTTAGTAGGTAGAGGCCCCCCATTAGGTAGCATCTTAGAGTCCCCCCAGTTAGGTAGGCAGGTAGTTAGAAATGGCCCCTGATCCGGAGTAGATAGGGATCCTCCCAGTAGGTAGGTCAGTAGATAGGGGCCCCTAGTAGGTAGCATCTTAGAGTCCCCCTAGTAAGTAGGAATTTAGAACGAGCACCAGTAGGTAGTTTGTTAGATACACCCCCAGTAATTAAGTACTTAGAGTGGCCCCAAGTATGTTGATTTGTTCTATAAATAGTCCCCCATGAGGTAGGTAGTTAGAAGGGCCCCCAGTAGGTAGGTAGTTAGAGGGGCCCACAGTAGGCAGGTTGGTAGATAGGTGCCCCCATTAGGTAGGCACTCACCTCTCCACGCTCCCATGACGATTCTGTCTGCACTTGGCCCCAAGCCTGGTGCTTTAGGCTTGGGGCCTAGGACAGGAAACAGCCTGTAGCCTATTCTTTCTACCATTACTGTGAAGCAAGGGGGTGGTAGTTGGCGGCCATGGGCCCCACCCTTGTTTCACAGAGTAGTCGGGTCCCCCTACTAACTGTACTGCCCTAATGGCGGCCCTGTGTTCTGCACTATGTTATAAAATTGCTCAGTTCAGTCCTATAAGAACAAGAAAAAATGTAAAAAAGTAAAAAAAATAAAGTAATAGTTGCTATAATAGATGCGTAAAAAAAGAGTACATATATTTGGCATAGTTGCATGCATAACCATAACAACCTGGGTAATAATTTTGTATTGTATTGAATTTAAAAAAGGAATGCAGCCTGAAATTTTTTCTGTCTGGCTCATATATCTGAAATAGTTTGAGACCTCTGCTATTGTCTATAGTGTCATCATTTGTGAGCCAATTGAATACAGTAAGTGAGTACACAAAGAAGCAGTAAGCTGCCATTAACCATCTACAGAGCTAACAGTAATTATTTAGCAATCCCTCTGTAGACTTAACACATTTAGCATAAGGGTTAAATTTATAGTAATAATAATAATCTATTGCAATCTGGGAACAACTTTCCTAGGCTCCATTCACATTACATTTTGAGGCCATGTCATTGGTATTTGGTTGGGAATCCTGGAAAAAGTATGCTGGCTACTACAGCAACTGCCATACCACTGCAGTTCACTGCACTACACTGAATGTCTCAAAGAGTAGTCTATGTTTCCCGATTTCAAACTTTATAATCATTCCTCCTTTCTTTGAACAGCTTATTCTAGTTCTAGGAATATTTTTCAATATTTTGACTCAATATTGCAGGTGGGATCAGAATTTCTACTCCCTTTCCCTCACACAGATGATTAACTCAATTCCAAAATTTTACTTTGTTATGTACTAAACCACCTGTTGGAGTAGAAGCAGACCAGGAATTGGAACTTGGCTTCTTACGCATCAATTGTTGACTGTTAGGTAGAGATGACACCCATTGTTGGCACTCAGGATTTGGAATAACTCCAATCTTGGCCACTTAATCACTTAGATTTTATTGTCAGCGCAACTGGAGCCCCTATGTCATTGAAAAGTGCTGCAACAAGGGCATAAATATAGGGGGTACAGAGGTAACAGTCGCTACCAGGCCCAGCAGCCTAAGGGGGCCAAAAGGCCCTACTGCCACGTAAGAAAACACCAGTATTGTAAAATAGAAAAACCCCCCCCCAAATGGGGGGGTGGGGGTAAAAAAAAAAAACAAAAAAAAAAAAAAAAAATTTTTTGGGTGGGCAGGGGGGGGGGACTAATTCATTATTGCATCAGGGCCCAGGAGACTTAAATTGCACCTCTGTGGTGCGATGCATCCTTACTCCAGCTGATCAATCCCCATGATGCAAAAGCAGGATGTTATTCAGACCTAGTCAGACCCTGGGGGTACCATGAAGTGCTTCCCACTTTACTCAACTTTCACACTTTGCTAGAGGTAGGGTGTAATACGAGAGTGGTATTTGTACGCAATGCAGTAGTATTGCAGTATAGTGTTCAAGCACTTGTGTCAACTCATGGTGCTAAAAGATGTTGTAATAATAAATACTGTATATTAAAAGTTTTCAAACTATAAAAAATTTGTAA
Source organism: Phyllomedusa bahiana (assembly GCA_025379985.1). Classification (NCBI taxonomy): domain Eukaryota; kingdom Metazoa; phylum Chordata; class Amphibia; order Anura; family Hylidae; genus Phyllomedusa; species Phyllomedusa bahiana. Next base: position 35,318 of record JAODAL010013160.1, read on the forward strand.
AAGTTCAGAAACATCTCCCTTTCTTTTATATATATATATATATATTATATATATATATATATATAGTATATATATATATAAATATATAACAAAAAAAATAATTTAATAAAACTTGTATTGGCTGTGCCTGTAAGATACGATATTGTAAAACATGATAATCTTTCTTTAACCTAAAATGGTAAAGGTCATTAAAAAACAAAAAAGCTAACTCTGTGTTTGCAATTATTTGGTTGCCTTACTTTACCAATAAAAAATCGATCATAAAAAAGGGTCGTATCTACACCCAAAATAATATCAATAAAAACTAAAATAAGAACACAAACCGTCACACAAGTATAACAATGATAAATTAAAAAAGTTTTTTTTTTAATAGGAGTATAACATAACAAAAACTGGATCATGCCAAAAGATCATGAAGATTACACCACAAAATGAACTCCATAAAAAGGAAACCCAAATAATAATGATGCCATTGCATTTTTTCCATCCCAACCCACAAATATTTTTTTATGTTTCCTAATACATCACATGTTGCATTTAATTGTAACAGATGAGCGGGTAGTGGATCCTCTGGACCGCCGCAAGCGGTGGTACAAGCCAACCCCAGGGAGCGGAGTCCCAGCGGGTCCCCGTTATCACCAGAGTCCCACGACCGTAAAAAAAAAAGCGGGATGGACTTGCGTGCGCGGTATTCCACCAGGTCGCTACCCCTGACATGCGCGAGCTTGCGAAGGGCATACCGAGGTGCAGCGCGTTGTACCACGACGTCGGGCAAACACGTAATTCAGGAACGGGCAAGGACAGGTCAGACAGGCGGCAAGGTTCGAGGCGGTAAAGCAGAAGACCAAAGGGTTCGGAACATGAAGATCAAGGAACACAAAAGGTAACGCTTTCCCAAAGAGGCATATAGCACAAAGATCCAGCAGGGAATGGTAACAGAAGTGACTGGATATATAGGGGACATTGCCCTCAATTAGCCAATAAACCGTCGTTCCAGCCCTTAAATTTGAATATGGAGAGAGCAAAAGCCGACACCCAGCGGTGCCCTTAGAAAAGGGGACGCGCCGCACACGACCAGCAGGAGGATGCAGACGGAACAGGAAGCGTGGCTGGGTGAGTATAGGTTGTATTGGGGAGCCGGAGTGCGGCACGCACCCCGATACACTGACTGCGGCACCACTCACCCCCGTTGTCGGGTAACACAGCAGGTTTGAGAAATGCGCATTAACAACAGAGATGGGCAATTGTTCTAACGAAGTGGAATTATCGTTTAAGAATTTTCAGGAAAACTTCGGTTTTCTGAACGAAGTCGAAACTGTGGGGTACTTCGTATGAACGAAGTGTGCTTTTGATTGATAAAATGGCTTCGAGCACATGGCGTTAAATGAGGCAAAGAACTCTGGGAGGAAGAAGGGCATAGCCTACATGATATGTGCAGAGATTAATCCAATCAAAGACCGGCGGGATTCTGTGACAGTCCAACCCTGCACATATATAAGTCCGGCGCAACGCCTGGAGCTCATACCGCTCTCACTGTACTCATTAAGAAGGTGTCTGCCGACGGCTGCTTATGATATCTCCTTACTAAAGAACTCATTTTTATACAGCATTTTTGGGTGTGTACAGCTGTCTCAGAGACTGCTTCTCTTAACTTCTACTTTCTGATTTTGTGGGTATTGGAACTGAAGTCCATGTGCGTACCAATGCAGCTGCATATACATTTTAAAGTTATCTGCTCACATAAGCACATTGAATATCCAAGGGTTTTTTATCTAGAGCTGTTCTGTTGTATTCATTTTAAAAAACATGCGTTTTTACATCCTAATACCACTTCATTTTTGGTTGCTCAATTTCATTTGCGCAATTTTAAACCAGGTTATTAAGTTGTTCCTGCTTTTGTGGTAACTAAAAGAAACCGTCTTTTCACTTCAAAAAAGACATTTTTCTGTAGCATAATTCATAACGAAGGTTAATTACAAAAAAAAGTTTTTCTCTTTTGTGTACAGTAAAATACACGCCATTGTAACACGCTAACCACAAATCTGGTAGTGTTTTGGTTGCTCAATTCTTTGTGCAATTAACATTCCAGGGATGTAATAAAGCGTTGTTCTGCTGTTGTGTCACTAAAAGAAACTTCTTTTTCACCGCCAAAGTAAGCAATTTTGGCCTGTAGCATAATTCCATAACCGACAGGTTAATTACGAGTTTTACTCTAGTTTGTGTTACCGTAAAATACATTCCACTCGTAACACGCTACAAAGCTGGTATTTTTTGGTTGCTCAAATTCTTTTGCGCAATTACATCCAGGTGTTAATTGAGCAATTGTTCGGAGCCCTGTTGTGGTCACTAAAAGAAACCTTCTTTTTCACCGCCAAAGAAGCCAATTTTGTGCCTGTAGCATAATTCATATCCGAAGGTTAATTTAAGCCTGTTTGTGCTTTTACATTCAGTAAAATACTCAGTGTTTTTAAACGACACAACAAGTAAAATTTTTCACTGCCATTTGTGGAGCGCAATTTATATCCAAGGGTTACCAAACTTGTTACAGGGTTCATTGGAGTCAAATACAGGGTGTGTATTTATCATATACAGGTATCTTCATCAAACAGTGTCTTTCCTTTTTAGAACAAACATATGACAGACATAGAGAGGTGCAGGCTCTTCACCCTGGTGAGTGGGCAGTGGGCACAAACATTCCTGATGCAGGCCCAGTCGCAGCACAGCAAGTTACGTCGCAGCAGGGGCACTCTGTGAGCCACAACTGCCGCTGTCATTCTAGCGCCGTCGTGCCTGACTAGCAACCCAAGGGTTCTTGATTGTTACATAGGTCATCCACTTCTGTCCAGATGACATCTGACAACCCCACCAAGATCGGTGGGAACGCCAGACACAACCTTATTGGCATGCCCGTGAGCATGTCAGCGGCCCTCACCTGTCCTCTACCCGCCTCTTGTCCCATCCGTTTGCCCTCAGTCCAGAGATCTACAATGTGTCTTGTCTCAGCGCCAACTAAATAGCGAGATGAAACAATTTGAGAGGGCAGTCAGCAGCGTACTTGGCACAGTGAAGAAATCGGCCAATATCCCCTGCATCTTGCAGTAGGCGCAAAGTATAGATGTGGGCAAGTGGCATGGGAGTTCATGTTGTTGAAAGAGGGGTCAGCTCTGACATACAAAGACCGGTGATGAGGACACGCAATTGACGATGAAACACAAATAGATGATGAATGTAGCCCGACTGCACTTGGGAGCCAGTGAAAGCAAAGGCTTTATACACTCATCGTTAGGAGAAGATTGCGTCAGCTTGCGCGTCAGCAGACGGCGCAGCCAGCAAGTGGGTTGTGTGGCCGTGAGTCAGCAGGGTGGCACATGTGAGTCAGGAGCCAAGCGGCCAACGGGTAGAGAAACCTGCTTCTCAGTCCAAGAAAGTAGCGGCACAGAAGGCTCAGCGAGGCAGCGGCCGGTAGAAGTCCACCTCTTCTGCGGAGCGTTGTGCGTTAAAAAATCAGCTACTCGCGGTGTGGCAGTTCTTTGCTAAAACACCAAGTGAGCAGAATATGGTGTATATGTAGAATCGTGTGGGCATGTTAAAGCCATTGCAATCCAGTCAAGGCCTCCACCAACACTGCACTGGAGCAGTTTTCTCTGCCATCATCCTCCCGTCCCAGATTCTCCTGCTTCTCGCTATCCATGGCGCCAGCAGTCGTTCAGTGGAGGTCTATTGCAAAGAGACAAAAGTATGCCTGTCCAATCCATCCTAAGGTTGAATCATCTGACCGTGCTCCTGTCCAAGTTGGAACTGAAGTCCCTCCCTTGTCCAATGGTGGACTCTGCACCATTCAGAAACTAAGCTTGTGCCGAGCCAAGATGGAGAGTTCCCAGCATAATTTCTTTTCCAACAAAATGGCAGTACTCGAGCACTTCGCATAAATAATGTAGAACAGAAGTGGGCCAGTACCTTGAGCTTATCGTTTTGTTTCCAAGGTGCAACTGCAGCACGGACGTCTGGAGCTTTAACTCACTGCCCACTGGTGAATGTGCTTCCTGCCCAGTGCGCACCAACAACTTGACAGTAGACGCACTTTCTCCTCCACATTGTCAAACTGGCAGCTCGCACCAATGTCCACCTCCTCCTCCTCCACCACCACCACCATCTCAGCCTCCACAAGTACTGCTCCCTCATGCCACATGGTGGTAGGGCACAGCGGTGTCCACGCAGTTTCTACACCTGGCTTGCTCGGTGAACAGAAGGTCACACAGGGGAGGAACTGTGTCGCGTCTTTGTGCAGCAAGAAATCGATGTGTGCTTTTCACCGCGCCAACTGCAAATCAGAACCATGTGAATGGACAATGGGAGTAACATGTGTCCCGCGCTGCACCGAGAGATGGTCCAAGCGCCCTCATTGCGCACGTGTTATCAATCTGGTTGTGAAAAGGTTCCTGAAGTCTTTCCACCGATCTTCATAAGATTTCTGAACACCCTCCTCGAGTTGCAGCAGCAGAACGGCTCCCCCAAACAACACTTCTGATATGCGAATGTTTATCACCCAGTTGGAATTCCAGCCTGCACATGTTGGAACCGACTGTATGAACAGATAAAGCCATTAATGATTTTTGATGATGCCAGCATGACATGAGTACTCCCTGTGTAACTTTGATGTCAGCCAGTGGCAGCTCATGCTTGTCACGTTGCTTTTGTTGAGGCCATTCGAGGAGCGACGTTATTTGTCGTCTCCAAGACTACTGATGAATAACATCATTTTCCACTGCTTCAATGTCCCTGTAAAGATTGCTGAAAAATCTGTCTGGGCAGGGGACTGGAGACGTGGCGACTACATCTCGCGGGCAAATGAAGTCGCGGTGGGGACTGAAATGGAGGAGGAGGATAAACATTGGAGCCTAAGCATTTGTCTGGTGAAATGAGTTGATTTTCTACCCCTAGGGTGACAAGAATGAGGAGCAGAGCAGCTGGAGGAGGTAATGGAGATGAGGAGACGAGGCAGATGACCCTCAAGCACCGTGCATTTACAGTGGAGAGAAGGCAGGAGCCCCTCGGAGTCACTTGTGCCAATGGCCCGCGCATGCTAGATTGCTTGTCTAGTGACAGCCGAATAGTCACCCCATACGGCAGAGGGATGACTTCTGCTCTCCACTTTATTGGACCCTTGCACCGTGTCCAAAATGGTAGCCTTTTTCCCAGCTGCTGAGAGGGAGGAACAAACTCAAATATCTATAGGGAAATCCTCGTATTCAGTTGCACACTGCCTATTTTCGGCATCGTCCCTCCTCTGACATGGTCTGACGGGGGGGGGTTTCTTCAGCGCTCACGTACTACTCGCCGTGGCTGCTGGGAGAAGGTGTGGGGTAGGAGCAGTACCCAGCTCCATCAGCATCAACCCTAAGTCTGGAGTCACCTTGATGAGCTGATTCCTTCACCAGCCTAGTAAGGAGGGCAGTCCGCCAGCAGCAGCAGCAGGACCGGAGCAGACCCTGAACCAACAGTGGTGGCCTACTTGGACAGCACTCTGCCACCCCAGTTAGAAGATCCGCTGTCTACTGGCAGCCAAAACTGGATGGTGGTGGCCGCAACTTGCCCCGATTTTGCAGTGGAGAAGCTGTCCTGCCCGGGCCAGTAGTGTGGCAATCAGAGCGGTGTGTTTCAGTGCGGCGGGGGCCTATCCGTTACCCCAAGGAGAACCCGCTTGTCCACGGGAAATGTGGAATGACTGACCTTTGTCAAGATGAATCAGGTGTGGATCGGCCAGGATTACCACACACCAATGCCTTAGGCGTCAGACTACATCAGCCATGACGCCTCACCCAAACTGTGAGAAATGAGTCTGGATTCAAACTACCTGCCTCAGCCATTATTCTGATGCCGCCACCCGCCTGATGCCACACATCTGATGACAGTTTCTCCATCTGCCACCAACCATCTTTACCAGGGACTGGTATTGCCACCCATCTCCACACTCTGTCATTGTACCACTTTATGACCTCATGCTGCTGTTGCTGTTGCCGTGACATCCCCACTGTGTCATTGTGCCACTCTCTGACCTCATGCTGTTGTTCCTGCTGCCGTCACCTCCACTCTCTGTCATTGTGCCACTCTGTGGCCTACTCCTGTTTTTGCCACCTCCAGAATGTCATTGTGCCACTGTCTGACCTCATGCTGCTGCTGTGGCTGCTGCCGTGACCTCCACACTGTGTCATTGTGCCGCTCTGTGGCCTACTACTGTTTTTTCCACCTCCAGAATGTCATTGTGTCACTCTCTGACCTCATGCTGCTGCTGCCGTCACCTCCACTCTGTGTCATTGTGCCACTCTGTGGCCTACTCCTGTTTTTGCCACCTCCAGAATGTCATTGTGCCACTGTCTAACCTCATGCTGCTGCTGCCGTGACCTCCACACTGTGTCATTGTGCCACTCTGTGGCCTACTGCTGTTTTTGCCACCTCCAGAATGTCATTGTGCCACTGCCTGACCTCATGCTGCTGCTGTGGCTGCTGCTGTAACCTCCAGACTGTGTCATTGTGCCACTCTCTGTCCTCATGCTGCTGCTATTGTTGCTGCCGTGACCTCCACACTGTGTCATTGTGCCACTCTCTGACCTCATGCTGCTGCTGCCGTGACCTCCCCTCTGTGTCATTGTGCCAATCTGTGGCCTACTACTTTTTTGCCACTTCCAGAATGTCATTGTGCCACTGCCTGACCTCATGCTGCTGCTGTGGCTGTTGCCGTGCCCTCCACACTGTGTCATTGTGCCACTCTTTGACCTCACGCTGCTGCTGCCGTGACCTCCACTCTCTGTCATTGTGCCACTCTGTGGCCTACTCCTGTTTTAGCCACCTCCAGAATGTCATTGTGCCACTGCCTGACCTCATGCTGCTGCTGCCGTGACCTCACCACGGGGTCAGTGTGCCCCTCTGTGGCCTACTCCTTTTTTTGCCACCTCCAGAATGTCATTGTGCCACTGCCTGACCTCATGCTGCTGCTGCCGTGACCTCCACACTGTGTCATCGTGCAACTCTGTGGCCTACTCCTGTTTTTGCCACCTCCAGAATGTCCTGGTGCAACTGACCGACCTCATGTAGCTGCTACCATGACCTCCACGCTGTGTCATTGTGCCACTCTGTTGCCTACTCCTGTTTTTGCCACCTCCAGAATGTCATTGTGCCACTGCCTGACCTCATGCTGCTGCCGTGACCTCCACACTGTGTCATTGTGCCACTCTGTGGCCTACTCCTGTTTTTGCCACCTCCAGAATGTCATTGTGCAACTGTCTGACCTCATGTTGCTGCTACCATGACCTCCACACTGTGTCATTGTGCCACTCTGTGGCCTACTCCTGTTTTTGCCACCTCCAGAATGTCATTGTACCACTGTCTGACCTCATGCTGCTGCTGTGGCTGCTGCCGTAACCTCCACACTGTGTCATTGTGCCACTCTGTGGCCTACTCCTGTTTTTGCCACCTCCAGAATGTCATTGTGCCACTCTCTGACCTCATGCTGCTGTGGCTGCCGCCGTCACCTCCACACTCTGTCACTAATGTTGCCACCTGAGCTCTCAGCTTGTTTTTTTTCCAGCTTTCGCTGGCATGACTTTATCAGGCTACATTCCCACTTGAGTTTTTTGGTCACTTTTGCCCTCTCAAGTGCCCAGGGAATTTTAGACTGAAGCGATTCTAAGAGCGGAGGCAGTTATGTGCGTGTCATACTAAATCACAACATTGTATGAAGACCAAACCAAGCTCCCTCTGCATATTTAAGCATGGCACAGCGTTCTACAGCACCCTGTAGGCTCAGTGCAGCCTGGAAATAGCTGTTTTTTAACATGATTTGTCCCAAAGTAATTCGGACCGAAACAAATTTTGTCGGAAAATTCGGCGAAGTGACCGAATCGAATTTTTGAGAAATTCGCCCATCTCTAACTATGATAAATGTGGCGCCTTATAACACTGTCTAGTCTAACTTAAAACTGTCTTACAGTTAGACACTTTTGATAAATATGCCCCAGTGTCTCGGTAGCTGCTGCCCAATCCTCCACTCACTACCCTCTTCATAGAATTTTAAAGACATTATTTGTAACACAATTCCTCAGTGGAGCTGAAAATCAGTTTCCCCTCTTACTTCAATGTTTAGATTTTCCCACTGCTGAACTCATAGTGAACGATCAATGCAGGATGTATATGTAGGAAAACAAAGGGATCTGATGGGTAGGGGAATCATTCTTGTAAATTAGATACTTGCATGTACTTTTTATTTATGGGAAAAACATAAAAGTTACTTTTTTCCTGTTTGTTGATTGATATAAGTCCCAACAATATAAGTGATAATTAAACACAGAAACATATGACTAATGCTTATTTATTATGACAATGGTATATGTCTCCTAAATACAGAATATACTAATAACTGTTCTATAACTGTCCCAATGTCTCATATCTTATTGAAAGCAGTAATCACAATACAATAGACACCTCATTAAATAAAACACAAAATTGAATCAACATGAAGAGTTTACTAAAGTTTGTTGCTAATGAGTTTCATGTTTATTTTACTAATATGAGAAAAAAGAAAAAAGTCTTGTACCAAGCACATCTCAGTTTAGTAAAGCAGAGAGCATAGTGAGCACTTTTAATAGAAATGATTAAAATACATATCCTACGGAGATGCTCAGTTAATATCCAAACCGTCAAATAGCATGTATACAAAAAAGACTGTTTCTGCAAACAGGCGGGGCAGGCAACCACCCAGGACCCCACACGCTTTATGAGGTCGAGGAGTTGGAAACCGCGCATTAACTTTATATTTCTAGGCAGTCAGCATTTAACTCTGCATGGCGGTTTTAAAAACTGTGCAGCTGCAGGAGGAAAGAGCTGGCAAGAAGCCAGGGATGGTTTATGAGCATCCCTGTCTTCTCCTTCATTGTGTATACAACTTTCAAAGAGTATGTACAGAAGCTGCCGAGTCTTATCAGATCCAGATCTGCTCTGCAATCAACGCTGTATTTCCCCTAATATTGTGGCTAATATATTAGTCCCAGTAACAGGGAATGGTCAGCAAAAAAACAAAGAGTTATGTAAAAGTGCCCTTAAAGGTCTTTTTCTGATCCAATGAAAGGTACAATATGTAATATAAATGAAATAAAATCACAATTTAAAAAGAAAAAAGATATAAAAAAAAACCTTACATCCCAAACCACAACTTTTAACCCTGCCCCCAATAACAGCAAAACTTTGTATAATATATATAACATATATAATACTTTGTGTGTATATATAATATATATTATAATAAATATATATATATATAATATATATATATATATAATATATATTATATATTTTATATATATATATATAATATATATATATATAATTTTGTAGACATTTTCCATGATGGAAAAGTGACACAATTCCAAAATTAATTTTAGTGTCCCTTTTGCTGTTATAAATAAATAAAAAACTAAATAAAAAAAGTGAAAAAACGACTCACATTACGTTTTGATTACCAATTTTCTTGATATTTTTTAAAAAAGTGTAACGTAAAAATTACAGAAAAATAAAGCCTTTCATATGACGAAAAAGCAAAAAAAAAAAAAAATCAGTAGAATAACCAAGTGCGAGAAAGCGTTGCAGCATTGAAATGAAAAAGAAAATAAAAATGTATCTGGTCAGGATTGGCAATGTAGGAACTAGTTATTGGCGATATGATATGTTGCAGCATGTTAATGTGGGAGAAGTGGAGAATGTTTTTGCTTCTCACTCTGAGAGCAATTTAGACTATGATTAGCCCTGTGTACAACATTATCTGATAACATATTATCATCAGTTAGAATTCTTCAGCTCACCAGGCAAATGTTGTTAAACTATTAAAATTAATTGACCTTTTAACAAGCAGGTCATGAACTACAAACACATGCAGTTATTACTTTATACCCTAGACCCTAATGTTCTCTGTCTTATGCTAATTCTCTGTATAGCACTGGGTAGAGAAGAATCAGAGCAGAATTGTGAGAGCCCCAATGGTGACAGAGGACACCTGCAGCAATTACTTTAATTCTAATAATTTTTTTACAGCATTAGCTCATACAATATATAGTAAGTGCTGATATTGCATTAATTTTGTGCTGCTCAAGGATCACTAATAATTGCATCAATTTGTTTCCTATTCTATTAACCTGGGTTTTTAAGGGAGTTTCGTTCAGTCCCAGTTTTACTTATAACTACATACGCTACTCTTTTTACCAAAAAGAGTTAGGATACTTTGGAAAACAAAAAGAAAACAATGCAATGATTTAGAAATCTCTTAGGGTATGCCCACGTGCATTATACTTGTCATATTCTGCCGTTGAAAACTATGTCAGAAAACATGGTTTTCAACAACTATTTCACATGTATTACATGTGGATTTATGGTATTTTTATTGCTGGAGGATTTATAGTCAGAAACGGATCCCAGTCATCTCTATGGGGCTTAGCACATGGATCCGCATCCAAAATGACATAAAAATCTTCTGGATGTATGTTACACAAGTAATTTAGCCATCCCTATTAACATCCATAGTAAATTTTCTGCATGGAATATGATGGAAGACTGAACATGTTTTAAGTATTTTTACATTTAAAAACCAACCAACGAAAATATGCATTGTATGAACTACAACACTTACTGTATTTTCTATTGAAGTTAGTTGGGATGGTTTACTTTCGGTTTTAGAAGATTATTCTGAGATGAAATTTGCATGGATTCCAACTTGAAATACTCGTCATGTGGACATAACCTTATAGCTATATTTATTTTATAATAGAACATAGAGCACATATAAGTTTACATTTGAATTTGAAAAAAGTAACATTTAGAAATAAATGTCAGCAACATAACAAAAGGTTGGCGTAATAAGTAGTACTAATGGAAAAGATATATGGTACATAATATTGTGAAAAGATTCAGAGAATATGGAGAAACCCATGTGCACAAGGGACAAGGTCAACAGTCAATATTGAATGCCTGTGATGTACAGGCCCTTGGACAGCATCACATTAAAAAAAGGGCATTATTCGGTTACGAAAATCACTCCCCTGAATTATGGAGACTTTGGCCCAAGAGAGATGAATATAGAGCTATGAATCCGATTGATGACTTTACATTGATGCGGTATGTGGTCATGCACAATTTGAGCAAACTGTGCTCTAAAAACCTTAATTTTATAACTGTAGAAAAGCAAGCAGTGATGCAGTTTAAATGTTCTATTAATATGTTTGTGCAGGATTTTAGGACCAGCTATTTCTGCTGAATTTTTTTTGTTTAAGAAATTGTATTACAGCTACAACAGCCTTTATCATAGTCTATGTCAATTGTGAAAAATGATCTGCTGGCTACATTTTTTTTGTCTTTCTTTGTATTATTCACTTAAAGGAGCCATTTTTCCTGAGATCCTTAAAATCAGTGGAGGCTTTGTCCCCATTGATAGGTGAATTTAGAGTTAGGGACCCACTTAATGAAGAGACCTTGGCAGGGTAGTTGGGCATACAGAATTTCATCAAAAGGTGCACTAAAAACCTCAATTTTATACATTGTAGGAAAGTTAGCAGTAATACATTTTAAATGTTTTATAAATTTAATGTTTGTATATGTTTTAGTGGTAGTTTGTGCTGCTGTATTTTCTGTGTTTGATCATTTTCATATTCTGATATGTGTTCTGTATATTGTTGTTACTGAAATTGGTCTATAAGAGATTTCCATATCATTGCATTCTTGCTTTCTTAAATTTTACTTAGCGTCTCAACTTTATTCTATTTGGAGTTGCATTTCTCTCTTGAGGATTACATCCAAACATATATCATGTAAGCACAGTATTTCGTAACTGGGGGTCACTGGAACTCAGGCAAAGGTCCTTGGCAGAGATCGTCTGTCACGAACGGGTTTTGTTCGTTGGTCACTGGGTCAGGACAAACTGGCCGTGGTCTGACACGTGACTCGATATGTGACGTATACCTGATGTTCTGCACCCTTTAGAGGTATGTAAGGTCGGCTGGATGCCATTTCACAGAAACCAGTAAATTGGAGTGATGTGTGGTTATTCCATAATTCTTTATGAAACTTCGGTGCCGGGGCATCTGGCCCAGCTTTTTTTTAAAACATTACATGTTTATTGAAATTTTTCAATTACAAAAATATAACAAAGCAAAAAGCAGCGTTTCGGAAACAACAAAGAAAACAAGCCGTGTAGATCCAATTGCAAAGTTAAACAAAATATGAGAGTAGTCATATAAATCATGTAACATTTTCCATCCAGGTCAGTACATTTTATCACATAAATAACAGGAAAAATACATTAACTGATAAAAGAACACGGCGTAGAACAGATATGTAGCATAAATCGAGGTAGACCATGTCAGCCATTTTTCCCTCCTTTTAGGGACCAGATAAGGTGGGATTAGTAAACATGTTTCGCTATGGAATTGAATGTTAACCCTATTTATGACCTCTGTAAGATTTAGGGGGAGAGAGGACTTCCAATGGTGGGCTAGGATTAGGTGGGTAGCTCGACCTTAGACCACAGTAGTTTGGTTATGGGGCACACCCACCACATATGTGACAGAGATCCTGTTGCGAATAGCCCCAGCATCAGGAGTGAGTGCCGCCGCTGCCCGGGTGTCGGGTGACGGACGCATTCGCTCCCCAACGTGCCAATACTCACCTGGCTGCGCTCCTGTCTGTCTGAATCCACCTCCTGCTTAGCTAATTACCAGGCGCTGCCTCTATATTACTTGGGCGCTTCCGCCCACTCCCCGCCGGGTCTTTAGTGCCCGGTTGCTTACTGAGAAAGCGTTTATTCTATTCTGTGTCGGGGTTTCATTACTCAGTGCTCCATGCACATTGAGTTAATGGCGGCCCAGTTCCCCACTGAACATTCGAAGGTGGCATTCGTTGTCAGTTTGCTGTCCGGGAAGGCCTTGGTTTGGGCTACACCCATGGGACAGGAGCGATCCGGTGACTGCGGACCTGCAGGCCTTCCTTTCAGAATTCCGCAGTGTCTACAAGGAGCCAGCGCGGGCATCTTCTGCGGAGACGGCACTTTTGAAACTGCACCAGGGCGAATCCTCGGTCGGAGACTATGCGGTAATGTTTCGCACCTTGGCGTCAGAGCTGTCCTGGAATGACGCCGCTCTGTGCGCCACCTTTAAGAAAGGCCTTACCAGCAGGGTTAACGATGCCTTTGCAGCAAGAGATCTTCCTTAAGTGAATTAATCCACCTGGCCAATCCGCATAGACGTACGCTTCGCCGTGAGGCAAGAGGAGCTTCGCCTAGAACGTGACCTGGTGCGACCCCACCATCTGCCACGCCTGGCCCCGGTGTTCCAGAGGCCTCCACTTCCTCTACCATCTGGGGAAGAGCCCATACAGGTGGATCAGGCCCACATATCTGAGCAAGAGTTTTCCCGATGGCGTGCTGAAAAGATGTGCTTGTACTGCGCCAGCCCAGATCACTTTTGTAGTGGCTGTCCGCTTCGTCCCCAACGTCCGGGAAATGGCGGCACCTAGGCTATGTTGGACAGGCCTCCCCAGGTGAGAACTCATCCTCTCCACGCCTTACTATGCCGGTGGAGATCACGACTGACTCGGGACTTGTATTCCAGGCTCCTGCTTTCCTGGACTCCAGTTCCGCCGGGAATTTCATCCATGCCGCCCTGGTGTCCCAGTATCAGCTTCCAGTGGTTGGCCTGGAGAAGCCGTTGGAGATATCCTCGGTCACAGGGGAGCTTCTTGGTGACGTCATTCGGTACAGGACAAAGCCGGTGTCCCTCCACGTGGGGGTCTTGCACAAGGAAAAGATCTCCTTCTACGTGCTGCCTTGATCTTCCTCAGTGATCCTGTTGCGGTTTCCGTGGCTGCAGCGCCATGCCTCTACGCTCAATTGGAAGACAGGCAAGGTCGTGCGTTGGGGTCCTGACTGCCGGAATCTTTGTCTGGTGGCTGAGTCCACCAACATCTTCGCTGTGAAGGAAATCCTGGATATGAAGACGATCAGGGGAAAGCTGCATTTCCTTATCAACTGGAAGGGGTTTGGGCCTGAGGAAAGATCATGGGAGCAGGAAGACAACATCCTGGACCGTGAGGTGGTGCAGAAGTTCCTCCAGGCCAGAAAGAAGGGGAGGGCTAAGGAGGGGGGTACTGTTGCGAATAGCTCCGGCATCAGGAGCGAGTGCTGCTGGTGCCCGGGTGTCGGGCGACCAGTGCATTCGCTCCCCAGCGCGGTAATACTCACCCAGCCGCGGTACTGTCTGTCCACATCCGCCTGCTGCCCGGCACGCGTCCCCGTTCTCTAGGGCATGCGCGCCGGCTCTGTGAAATTTAAAGGGCCAGCGCACCGGTAATTAGCTAATTACTGGGCGCTGCCTCTGTATTACCTGGGCGCTTCTGCCCACTCCCCGCCGGGTCTGTAGTGCCCTATTGCCTACTGAGAAAGCGTTTATTCTAGTCTTGTCTATATTCTGTGTACCGAACCTTCTCGCCTATGTCCCACGAACACAATCCTTTGCCACCTGTCCTGACCTTATCGCCTGTCCCCGACTACGAGCCTGACTTATGATTTTGTACCACACTCACCCTTGGCTGCCATTGCAAGCAAGTCACGTCAGGGGTAGCGACCTGGTAGACTCCCGCCGCAGCAAGTCCAACCCGCTTTGCGGCGGGCTCTGGTGAAAACCGGGACATACTTAGACTCTGCTCCCTGGCGTAACTTACACCACCGCTTGCAGTGATCCAGTGGATCCCCTACCGCGTCCGTGACAGATCCAGCTGACCCACACTGTCTCCAACACATTTTAGAAGAACCTGGGAAAAAGTGGGCAGTGCTAACTGGGGTAAGGTACCATCAGAGATGCATTTTTCTTGATAACGCTAAGTGGTTAATGCAACTGGAGTATTTCGGAATTGAAGCAGCTGCTTTCCACCACTCCTTCAGGGGAAAGGACTTAGCTAATTCAGCTTCCCATTTAAGAATGTAGTTGGCTTTAAGATCGTGATCAGTGGCCAATAGTGTAGAATAAGCTGTTGAAAGCCCTCTAGTCTGTTGGTTAGTGCCCATAAGGAATTGGTGGAAAGGAGTCTTAAGCAATGGGGCAGGTGGGTTAATTGAAGAGGCAATTGCATGTCTAATTTGGAGATACATATGGAAATGGGAATTTGGTAAGGTGTATACAGAGGCAAGATCTTTAAAAGTTTTAAAAATACCTTTTAAATAGATCTCTGATCAGCAAAACACCCTTATCAATTCAGTGATAAAGGGGGACGTTTAGGTCGGCTCCATGTAATATGGACATAGCACATCTATTTCCGTCAGTATGGACTACTATCTTTTGTACTACATGCTGGTGCCAGGCTTTGATTAGGTGATTTACCGTTGCCAGTCCATAATGTGAAGAGGGAAGCTGTGGGAAGCCACAAAGTAATACCATTAAGTGATCTTTCACGACCCTAAATGCATCATTGCATTCTCAATAAAGGTCCAATGGTGTGACTGTGGCTCTCTCCAGTGATATATAGTGGGTAAGATTGAAGAGATGTTATATAATAACAGATTTGGTACTGACATATCTCCATATTGTTCCCTAGTGTATAAGTATTATTTTTCAAACCTGGGTTTATTGGATCCCCAGATGAAACGTATAAGAATAAATTGGAGTTTGTTTAATAATGGGATTAAAAAATGGAGGGCCCTAGCGACGTATAGAAATATAGGAAGTAGAAGCATTTTGGTAAGATTAATTTTGGCTATCCATGGTAATGAGGTTTGTTGTAGTTTAGCTATGTCTGCAGACAAAATGAAGTGTAAGTCCTCTCAGTTAGCTTCCATGGTTTTGAGGATGTCGAGAAAAAGTTTAATGCCTAGATACGTGATGAAGGAGTTGGACCAAGTACAATGGAATGGGAATAGCTTTAGACATGTGGGACTGGAGCAATTGATAGGTAGAATCGTGGACTTGGATATATTAAATTTATATAATGAGACATTGGAGTATGATTGTAGTATGTCTAGGAGGGCTGGTACAGAGGTCTCTAGGTTTTTACACATGATGAGGACATCATCAACGTAAAGGCTGTCTTTATGGCTGTGTTGACCGATGTTTATTCCTACTATAGAAAGGGACATTCTAATTAATTCTGCAAGAAGTTTGATGCATAGGTTAAAAATCAGGGGGGAAAGTGGGCACCCTTGTCTTGTTCCATTCGTGATGGAGAATGAGTGTGACATGAAACCTGAGGAATGTACTGAAGCTGATGGGGTAGTGTAAAGAGAAGTAATTGCTTTAAAATGGATCTGGAAAAAACAAATTTAAGTAACACTTCACGCAAGCTTTTTCTCTATCTAAGGAGAGGAGGGCAGATGGGGTTTTCTGTTTATTAATTATTTGTAGGACGTTTAAAACCCTCTTTGACTCTGTCTCTTGTCTGCCTCTTTTTGACAAATCCGACTTGGTCTGGGTTAATTAGAGTAGGGAGAATAACATTAAACCTATTTGCAATAATTTTAGAAAAAAGTTTAATGTCACAATTGAGTAGGGAGATTGGTCCATAGTTGGTAATTACATCTTGTGTTTTTCCTGGTTTGGGAATTGTAAAATTAGTGGCTGATAGCATCTCTGCAGGAGTGGAGTTGGTCTCAATGATTGAGTTAAACGTTTTTAGAATGTGGGGACTAAGAATTGAGTGAAAGAGTTTGTAATATTCGTTATTTATTCCATCTGGACCTGGGGATTTGTTCACTTTCATTTGGCTTATTGCTTGAGTAATGGGGAAATTAAGAGAATCCAATTGTTCCGTCCCTAAGGATTGAAGAGTTACTTTATTTAGGAAGGAATGAATTACCATTGAATCTATAGGTGGAAGAGAGGGGTAATCCCTAAGATTATAAAGTGATTTATAATATTGGGCAAAAGAATCTGCAATCTGTTGATGACTGAAGACTTTTTGGTTTTTAACTGTGAGAAACACAATTTTAGATTTAGCTTGTGTTGCTTAACCTTACGAGGAAGCAGATTCCCTGAACAATCCCCATGAATGTAAAAATTCTATCTCAGTTTAGCTAGAGAGGCCTCATATTTTTGAAGGCTTATAATCTTCAGTTTTTGCTTTAGGGAAGATCATTTTTTTACCGTTTCTGGGAATGGGGATTTTTTAGCAGCTTCATCCATTAAACAAATATCTTCTAAGAGACTAGTCAATTCTTTTCTTTTCTGTGTTTCTCTCTAGATGCTATCTTAATGATGACTCCCCATATGAATGC
Source organism: Phyllomedusa bahiana (assembly GCA_025379985.1). NCBI lineage: Eukaryota > Metazoa > Chordata > Amphibia > Anura > Hylidae > Phyllomedusa > Phyllomedusa bahiana. The sequence goes on from JAODAL010013160.1 coordinate 52,611, forward strand.
CTTGTGGGCACACCATAACATTGTCGGAGATGATACTGAGGAGAGGTTAAGATTGTAAAGATTTCCAATCTCCTCTGAATTTTTTTTGGATTTAAGTAGGAAACTGTTTAATCTCCAGCAGGAGTAAGGTGGGAAAGGGAATTCGTCCTTAAAACTAAGGTAAATGGTCACGTGGTCTCAATAGGTTTTATATCCTGTTGGTGAGATAAAAGTCTATACGGGAGTGTGATTTGTTAGCCGCAGAGTAAAATGTGTCATCAGATGGGAGTAGCGCCAAGGGTCGTGTAGGTTTTCTTTAGCTATGAGCCTTTTTAAATCATATTGTGTTCTCGAGTAACCATGTGTTTTATCAAGTTGAGGGTCAATAACCAAATGAAAGTCCCCACAAATAATGATGTTGTTGCTTTGGAGTGATTTGGCTTTGGCTATTACTTTAGTGATAAAACGAAGTTGTTGTTTGTCGGGTGTATATAGTAGTATATGGTTTTGTATCTAGCAGATATTGTAGGATAACATATCTACTGTTTGAGTCTACACTCACCGGCCACTTTATTAGGTCGACCTGTCCAACTGCTCGTTAACACTTAATTTCTAATCAGCCAATCAAATGGCGGCAACTCAGTGCATTTAGGCATGTAGACATGGTCAAGACAATCTCCTGTAGTTCAAACCGAGCATCAGTATGGGGAAGAAAGGTGATTTGAGTGCCTTTGAACGTGGCATGGTTGTTGGTGCCAGAAGGGCTGGTCTGAGTTTTTCAAACTGTTTGATTTTCGGGGATTTTCACGCACAACCATCTCTAGGGTTTACCAGAGAATGGTCGAAAAAGAAAAAACATCCAGTGAGCGGCAGTCCTTTGTGGGCGGAAATGCCTTGTTGATGCCAGAGGTAAAAGGGAGAATGGGCAGACTGGTTCGAGCTGATAGAAAGGCAACAGTGACTCAAATAGCCACCCGTTACAACCAAGGTAGGCAGAAGAGCATCTCTGAACGCCCCAGTACGGCCAACTTTGAGGCAGATGGGCTACAGCAGCAAGAAGGGACCACCCCGGGGTGCCACTCCTTTCAGCTAAGAACAGGAAACTGAGCTCCAATTTGCCCAAGCTCATCGAAATTGGACAGTAAAAGTTTGGGGAAAAAGTTTGCCTGGCCCTGATGAGTCTTGATTTCTGCTGCGACATTCGGATGGTAGGGTCAGAATTTGGCGTAAACCCAACATGAAAGCATGGATCCATCCTGCCTTGTATCAACGGTTCAGGCTGGTGGTGGGGGTTTTGTCATGGTGTGGGAATATTTCTTGGCACTCTTTGGGCCCCTTGGTACCAATTGAGCATCGTTGCAACACCTTGTGGAATCTATCCCCACGAAGAATTGAGGCAGTTCTGAAGGCAAAAGGAGGGTCCAACCCGTTACTAGCATGGTGTACCTAATAAAGTGGCCGGTGAGTGTATGTCTAGTTATTTAAGAGAGAAGGCTATCGTATCCTTAATAAACATTGCTGTTCCTACCCTTCTGTGGGAAGAATTCAGCATGGTACCTGCAGATAGATCTGGGACGATTGTAAGGTCACAGTATTTGTCTAGCAGGGTGGGATTTCTACGCAATGCTCTCAAGAAATCGTCCATGGTGCGGAAGAAATTTATTTTTGCTATTACATCTCTTGGAACTGAGGCATGCAGGTGTTTTGGTTTGGGTAAACGCTGTATGCGGTTTATGGTTAGATCAATTTAAGATGCACCGGGCTAAACTAGAGCCATGATATCTGTTAAAAAGGATTGAAGGAGGTCTGAGGAAATTGACTGTGGGATTCCTCTGATGCGGATATTTTCTCTCCGCGATCTGTCTTCCATATCCAGCAGTTTGGAGGACAGTATATGTACCTCTACTTCTAGGGCCAAGAAGATATTGGGAGCCACAAATTCTGACATTTTGTTTTCTAGATGGTCAGTTATAGATATTAATGATTGTATATCAGCTTGGAATTCCGCTATCATAAGCTTGGAGGTTTTCTCAAAAGGAAGAGAAAAAACACTAAAGAGTGGCTTCAGTTGAGTTGAGATGATCCATTTGGTCTTGGGAATCCATGTCTATGGAAATGGAGTTTGGTGAGGTTGTAGAAAGAGGAGGAAAAGCAATACGCCGTTCCGCTGAAGAGGGTTGAGAAGAAAATTGAGGAAAAAATTTGGTCAGTTTCGTCGGTTTAGCTTCGGTTCTTCTTTTGTTTGTGCCTTCCATCCGATCACGTGGCATAGCCAGAGTTGGAGATTGAGAAGGTAATGAGACTTAAATGAATGGTAGATAGGTGAACAGAAGGCTATATAAATATGTATATTTTTTTGTTTTGTTTTGTTTTCTTCTGGGTTTAAGTTAGTGTTGGGAAGTCAGATGCAAACTTTGGGTACTGCGGTTGAGAGGATTCGGAACGGACCGTCTGAAGAGCTGGATGCTAGCAGCTATGAATAGTGGAGAAGGTATTGTTTAGTAATAAATATGAATCCATTTAATAGTTATGGTGACTTTTACATTTTATTTTCTTCACAATTGGACTAGTCTAAGTGGATGATATTTAAATGACAGTAATGAAGCTTAGACTGACTTGTTACCATTTGGCAGATTTTGCTTGTTGAAATCTAGCTGTGATTTAAAGACATAGTTTAATCTACATTATGATCTGGTATTTATGGCCAGATCTAGGGCTGCTGTTGGCAGTGCTATATTTTTGATGGCAAGAATAGCACAACATCATTCATGCTTTTGAAACATGACAAACCCTTTAAAAATCAGTGGGGTTTTTAAGGTGCCATTTAGATCAGTCATACGATAGTCACATGATGATTTACTGTAGACCAATGTTGGAGCTTCCATTATAAACAGAAGTCACAACTCTAGTATAAAGAGATCCTTGTATCTGTATATAAGGCTCTGCTTATATCTAGGTTTTATGAATTTACAAAAGTTAATAAATTAACAATGGATGATTGGTCTTCTCATACTATTTTTATACTTTATTAACAAGAGTAATATCCTTAGCTGACATAAGGAATTTTATCGCTGCTAGCAGGAACTTTATAAGAATTTTTTTTTGCCGTACCATGTTGAAATCATTATATGACATTATCATTACCCACTTATTAGAATAGTATCAGTAAGAACAAACTGACAACATCCAAAAAAAAAGATGCAAAGGTTAAAAACAAAGAAAAAAGGATTCTGCACAGGAACAAATGCTACATTAAGTAGACATCATGATCCGTATCCAGTTCGCCAAAAAGTCACAACAACAGCTGTAGCTAGTCAGTAATACAAAAACTGCAGACAAATTATTTGTATAGAAGCTGTCCAGGAACTGTCACAAGTCAGGAGAGCGGACTCCAGCAATAACATAATAGGGACAGTTTTAAGTAGAAGAAGTTGATATACACCCTTTTAAATAGAACACTTTTTTATGAATTTAATCTCTTTCAGCTGCAGGAATTTTTGTTTACATTGCATAACTTTTGTGTTCAATTTTTTGGGATGTGGTTAGTTTTTATTAGAGTTCTATATAACTTATATGGCAAATCACATTTATCTTTATTATGTATGATTCTGGCAATACCAATTTTTATTTTACTGTGCATTATACTGTGGCTTGTCTCCATGCTGGTGTGAACAGGTATTAAGTTAATGTGCAGTTTTTTTATTATCATCTAATTGTTCCCCTAGTGGTGGGGTGTGTGAGCTGCTGCTCAGCAATTAGCTGCACCTGTTTCTTTTTCCCAGTAGCCAGAGTTGCCTGCTACTGGGTTCAGTCTAGTCCAGCCATTGAGCTGTGAATATGGCGTTTGGAGTGTTTTTTGCGTAAGTAATGTCACATTTTTGTATGTTTTTTTCTGTAATGTAGGGACTCGCAAGACATGAAGACCGTTGACGCCAGTTGCGAGCTTGCGTACCGGTGCCCCTGTACCAAGTACTACCTCATGTTTAACATTTTTCTAGTATGTGATTTTTTTATCCGACCAAGAATGCTGGGAAGCGGAGGGTGCCTGTGTTTTGTGTTGGACACCCAGAAAGTGCTGGGCAGCCCGACTAATCTAATAGTATGGGTGTCACTAATAGGTTGTAAGACAGTATAGTGCACCATACGTATCTGTATTTATGGCACCCTTCTGTATCGCCTTATTTATATGCAATTGTAGTACCAGCAACCACCCCCCTCATGCATGGAGGGTATGTGAGTGGTTGTTCTATTGGTATTTTTGCATTTGTGCAATCTCCCCATGCATTATACTGTGGCTTTTCTGCATGCTGGTGTGAACAGATATTAAGTTAATGTGCAGTTTTTTATCATCTAATTGTTCCCCTAGTGGTGGGGTGTGTGAGCTGCTGCTCAGCAACTAGCTGCACCTGTTTATTTTACAAAAGTAGCATATGGGCTAGAGTTGCCTGCTACTGGGTTCAGTCTAGTCCAGCCATTGAGTTGTGAATATGACCTTTGGAGTGTTTTTTAACAATTTTTTTCAGCTTTCTTTATGTTGTACTACTTAAATTGATGAATACAATTCCTTTTTTCCTTTTTCCCTCTATAGACCTGAGTGAGAGTTTATTTCTTGCAGGCTAAAGTGAAGTTTTTATTGGTAGTATTTTGGTATACATGGAACTTTTATATCAACTTTTATTCCAATTTTTGGGAGAGGCAAAGTGACTGAAATAAAAACCTATTTTGCTGCTGGCTCCTTTCTTGGGGGAATACACCAACAAACTGGAAACAAGCTGAGGGGAGGTGCTCCTTTAAATAACTGCTTGTGAAATTAATAAGGTTAAATTACCGAGAGCGAGTGTGTGTGCCTTGCTTCCCTAACCTATCCTCTGCTACCAGAAGATTCTTAAAGGAGCAGCAGCTTGTTGCCAGTTTGTCGTTGTATTCTAGTGTGTTTAGAAAGCTTTTTTGTCTATATTTTCTGGTATTAACCTTTGGCTATGTCTAATCAATTTACCAATGAACTTCTCTGACCTCCTGCCTATGATCCATTAGTGATTAAATGCTGAATGTCATAATATTCTGCTTGTGACCTGACTGCACCTCTGCCTGTTCCTTCTGTACCTCGCCTGCATGGCAGCCGTTACTGTGAACATGTCAAGGGTAGTAACCTGGAAGTCCCCTGCAGCGAGACCAAGCTTTCTTGTGATAGTTGAGGATGAAGACCAGGGGCTTTAGATTCTGCTCCTCAGCATGGCCTTACGCCAAACTTGCGACTGACACAGAGGATCCACTATCTGCCCATGACAATGTTATATTTTATTTGTCTGGACTTTTAGGCATATGGCAATACTAATGAACTTTTTCATTTTTTTATTTGTAAAATGGCAAAAAGAAGATATTTTAAAATTGTATTTTTTATTATTTATATTTTTAAAACTTTTCTTTTTACTTGTAATTTTAGACATGATAACGTTTACACTTTTCTGCAACATAATAATATAAGTATTGCACAACAGAATTCCAGTATGGCTATTCTATCACACCCTGAATTAGGCTACTATAGTACTAAAATGGCAGGCCTGGAGGCCTTCATTATCCCCCAGCTGTCATGACAACCAGTTACCACTCCACAATTATGTCATTGGGGATCCAGTCAAGGGCCACAAAGGATCATGGTGGTATTTTTTATCATTTAGATCCTGTGGCCACATTTATAGCAGCATCATCAGTCATCTACAATTACAGCTATTAGCAGTCAGTGTCAGCTGAAATTAACAGTTAGTACCCGAATTAACGCATAGCAAAAAACTAAAAAGGTGATAAGCTGCTTTGCAGCATTCAAGCATAGCTCCCAACATAATCCTGGAACATTTAAGCCCTATCTATTAAATGGACAGAATTGCCCCCAAGATGCCAATTGACTCCAAAACCAAGTACACACAGCACACCTCTGTGGTTGATCCAACCTCCTTTATAGCTGTTTCCCAGGACTGCTGGCAACTATTGCACATTGGGGCAGATTTATCAATAATGTCTAACACTTAGGGCGACATGTACGAATGAGACAGTTTTAGTGTTCTGCCGTTAAATGCGCCTAATTTGCCAATGTGTGGCGCATCGATTGAACATGGTTGGCGCACTCTGCGCCAGAAATGACACCTTGTACTGTGCCAAAGATGTGTATATGTGTGGGGGGGTCTGTGGCCATTCTGGAGGCGTGTCACACCACATTCGAAATATTAGACACATTTAAGAATGTGGGACTTCAAAACGAGGAGTATAACTGCTCGATCAGCCTGACCAATTTAAATGTGGTCTGCCTGAGCCTGACTAGTCGTAATAGAACTAGATTTGCCTTTAGGGCAAAAAATGTCCCTTATTTCTCAACATATACCAGTAAAATAAAAAATAATTTATGATAATTATGAAACTAAACTATAACTTTATATAACATAAAATTAATGTAAGAGTATATGGTATCCCAAAAATCTAAAATAGAAATGTTTAAATAGGAGCTCCCAATCTGTCTACAGACAGCGAAGGCTCTGGTCACTACTCTTTTGTTAAAGAATTGAAATCATAGATTTCACACATGGACCAGCATTCCTCCCCATTTGGCCCCGGTGTTTTTAATTAGCAGTAGTCTGTATAAGGGTTGATGCCCTGTTTCTTTCGGTCTGCTTGCAGAGAGCCCTGGGAAGGTGAGCAGTGTCTACCTTTCCTTTTGTGATGGTGGTGCTTTATGGCAACCATTGTTGCTGTGATACTGTGCTGGTGGGGTGGTGCAGCCCAGAGCCAGGGGGCTAGGTCAGGCAGCAGTGGTGCGGTTTGACCACTGGGCTGTGCCCCTCAGCTGTGTGGTTTTTGCTGCGGTGGTGGCTGCCATGCAGTATTACCCCCATTTAGAGTAGGGAATCCACGTTATAGAGGTCGCCGTGAAGTGGCAAGTGGACCTATACGTTTTGATCAAAAAGTATACTAAGAACTTCCTATTCGTTCTTTGTAAAGCTTTGCTGAGAAGCACTAGATAAATGTATAGTGTGAGGATGTGCGGTTCATGCCTCTCCCTTCCAAGTTTGAAGTCATAGATTGATGACCATGTATGATATAAAGAACATAATAGTCAACAAAAGAAATGTCGGAAAATGTATGAACAAACATTTTTTTTTCTTTGTTTGGACAATCTATTGGAACAAGTAAACATGATCATGATTTCTAAACTCAACCACAACCTCTCAGTCTATCAATATTCTGCAATTACCTCAGATGAGGGTAAGTGATTTGTAGGGTCTTGTCATTTGGTAAGTACATCTTAATTTTGAATTAAGGGGCCTTAATAAAGTTAAAGGAAATATTTTAATGTTAATAAGAAAATGATCAATATACTTACATTTAGTGTTTTTCATTACTCCCTTATTGACTTATTTGTTTGGGTCCTCACGTCTGTTTACATATGTATCTGTATCATGCATTGTTGCCCATAGAAACATTACCACAGGGCATTACTATGGTATAAGATGTCAGAGCCTTTATCAGACACCTTGTCACTGTGAACTCAACACTGAGTTGGCAATATTAGACCTAACCCTTAATGACTTACCTTACCACATTCAAATGGTAACTTTCTATGTCCTATTGAGCACTAGATTTGTGAATGCGTAGCATTGGACACTTCCTTCTATTCTCAGAAGTCAATCACTGTGTCAGTTTTCATTGCCTTCCTGAATTAAATGGGTTGTCTAGTTTATTTTAAAATTAATACTAAAGTACTGCTACCCAATAAAAAAACAAAGATACTTGCCTTCTTCCTCACCTCGTTCCACTAAATGCTCTACAGAGTTACATAGTTTATAAAGCCAGAAAAAGACAGACATCCATCCAGTTCAGCCTATTGTGCTATAGCATTGATCCAGAGGAAGGCAAAACCCCCCATGAGGTAGAACCCAATTGTCCTCATCTAGGGAAAAAAATTCCTTCCAGACTCCAATCTGGTAATCAGAGTAAATCCCTGGATTAACGACCCTGTCCCGAAATCTTGGTCACTATAACTTGTTATATTATTGCACTCTGGCAGAGAGTTCCACAGTCTCACTGCCCTTACAGTAAACAATCCCATGCTATGTCTGTGTAAATACCATAATTCCTCTAAATGTAGAGAATGCCCCCTTGTTCTAGATACAATCCTGGGTATAAATAGATCTTGGGAGAGATCTCAATATTGACCTTTAATATATTTCTACATATTTACTATGTCCCTCGAAGCCGTTTTTTCTCTAAACTTAATAACCCTAATTGTGCCAATCTTTAAGAGTATTGTAGCCCACCCCATCCTTTTATTACTTTCGCTGCACACCATTGAACCTGTTCAAGTTCTACAATGTCTTTCTTGTGCACAGGTGCCCAATATTCACACAATATTCCACTTGTACTCTGACCAGTGACTTGTAAAATAGGAGAATAATGTTCTCATCATGTGCATTTATGCACTTTTTAGTACACCCCATGATCCTGTTTGCCTTGGCACCTGACACTGACTGCTACAATTAAGTTTGCCGTCCACTAAGATTGCCAAGTACTTCTCCATGTCACTTTTGCTCAGAGTTTTTCCATTTAACAAGTAATCATGGAATGGATTTCTCCTTCATGTTGACTTTATCCATGTTAAACGTCATCTACCGCTTAGGCCTCCAACTTATCCAGAAACCTTTCTTATTTTACTTAATATCCTTTTATTTGGCACAGTATCAAATGCTTTAAAAAATCCAGAAACATGACATCTAGGACATCTTCAGCCTGATTCAGTCTAGAACTAACCTCTTCATAGAAGTTGAGATTAGTTTGACAGGACTGATCCTTCATCTCTCCCTCATCATCTATTTTCTTCATGTCCTTACCAAGCAGGATACTACTGGTTGCAGTTGTCACATGCTTCTTGCTGACATCACCTTTCAGAGCACTTACTTCTCAACATTGATGTCACTCTATGGAAATTTACTGCTGCAGCCAATCAGCGGCTTCAGCAGTGACATCCCACTTGACAGAAGACCAGAAGAAAACAGAAGACCGGCAGAGGGTGATGACTCGCTAGATCCAAGGTGAAATCAGTGGTGGGAATAATTATTATTTTTTTTTTATAAAGGCAGCTGTGTGTTATTAAAAAAAATCCTAGACAATTCCTATAAAGGTTTTTTTTCACTATAAATATTAGCTTTCAACAATTAGGGACAGGTAATTGAAGACTTTTTCTAAATACATTGGTCTTTTGATATTGCCCAGGTTAGGAGACATATCTTATCTGCTCTGAGTGCACACAAGTATCTCTAGGTTACAATCCATATCTCCCTTCCTGATTACACAGGGAGTAGAGAGTGACTTTATCATATTTGGAGCTCAATCCAGAGCAGAAAATATATCTCCTACAAGATTATATTAATTACCTGATTTTCACTCCGTCACGTAAGGTAGTTTGGTTTACTGCTTTGTTTGGCTCATGCACTTATCTCCCTGTAACAGGATCAGCTAGTTGTGGAGGAGCTAAACATGTTAATAACTATTAAAAACCCATCCACAGCCTGACCAGTCTTTGACTCTGAAGCTGCCTTTGAAACAGCATGGTTAGAAATCCCTTTTAATAAATGCTTAATAAATGTAGACTGTGATTATTTTTTGGCTATTCATTTTTTTCCTTCCCACCTCCCAAAAGTCATGACTTTTTTATTTTTCCATCTATATAGATATATCAGGGCTTTTTTGCGGGTCAATGTGTACTTTCTAATACTGCCATTGTCCATACCACAGAATATACTGGGAAACCAAAAAAAAAAAAAAAATAATCTAAGTGGAGTAAAACGGAGCTGAGTGATGGTGCATTTTTTGCGAGCTGAAGTTTCGTTTTTTTTGGTGTCATTTTGTGATAGATGTGACTTTTTGATCACTTTTCATTACAAGTTTTTGGGGGACATGAAATGACCTAAAAAACCCACAATTATGTTGTGTAACAGCTGGAGTAGTGGATCCTCTGGACCACTGCAGGCGATGGTAACGGCCGCGCCAGGGAGCGGGGACTAAATAGGTCCCGATTTTCACAGAGCCTGCCGCAAAGCGGGATGGACTTGCTGCGGCGGGAGTCCTACCAGGTCGCTACCCCTAGCGCGACTAGCTTGCGGTGGCAGCCCAGGTGCAGCGAGGTATAGAATCATAACACCAAACTCGTAGTCGTGGACGGGCAAACAGGTCAGGGCAGGCGGCAAAGGTTCATTGTCAAGAGACGTAGGCGAAGGGTCAGCAACGTAAAATGCACTAGGATACACTCAGGAAACGCTTTCTTTAAGGGCAAGGGCACAATAGATCCGGCGAGGAAGTGCTGGAGGCAGTACCAATATATAAGACCAGTGGCCGGCATTTAACCACTTACCGGCGCGTGCAGCAGCCGGCAGCGAGCCACACGTTTATGGGAGCGTGGTAATCACCGCGATTTTTGCCGCAATTTTTGTGCAGTAATGTAAAGCATTAATTGCTGTGCCTTCCTGCACAAAAACGCATTGAAAAAATGCATCAAAAACGTACCAAAAACGCACCGTGTGAAAACACGCTTAGATAGCTCTTTGGTCTTGGCCATGATGGAGAGATTGGAGTTTGATTGATTGTGTGGACAGGTGTCTTTTATACAGGTAACAAATTCAAATAGGTGCAATTAATACAGGTAATGAGTGCAGAGTAGGAGGGCTTCTTAAAGCAAAATTAACAGGTCTGTGACAGCCAGCATTCTTGCTGGTTGGTAGGTATTCAAATACTCATTTCATGCAATAAAATGCTAATAAATTATTTAAAAATCATACAATGTGATTTTCTGTTTTTGTATTTTTTTTCATATTCTGTGTCTCACGGTTGAAGTGTTACCTATGATAAAAATTACATACCTCTCCATTCTTTGTAGGTGAGAAAACTTTCAAAATTTCCAGTGTATCAATTATATTATTATTATTATTATTATTATTATTATTATTATTATTATTATTATTATTATTATTATTTATTTTTTATTATAATTATTTTCCCACTGTATAAAAAAAAACCAAAAATATTTGCTGCAGATTTTTGAATTTGTTAGAAAACTAAATTATTTAATTTTTTATAAACAAGATATATAATAAAAATATAATAATAAGTATCTGAACATGATACACATTATTTTATTCCATGGCCAATGGCTCAACATAACCCAAAATTGCTGAAAAGTTGGTGGGATGGAACTTTGAACATGACAAATGCAATGATTTTTCAATTTTTTAGATTTTAAATTTAGTTTTTTTCCTCATTACTTTATGATCAACTACTTCTAAACTCCTTATTTTCACACCTCGGTAAATTTTTATATAGTGTTAGTAAAATGTATTTTTTATCCTAGACTACTTTATGTATTTTAAAATGAGCTTATTCTGCTATATTGCACTTGAGGCAAGATTATCCTATTAAATGAATCACCACAAAGCAGTCGAGAAGCACTAAAGAGATTTTGTAAAATTTATTGGGTCGTTTTGTTGCTAGTCTGCCACTGCATTATTGAGACAAAGGAAACATTTTTCTTGGGTTTGGCTTTTGTGCAATTCGGTTACTTGGAACAGTAAGGCAATGAAAAGTGTGGTGTTAGTATTATGCCAGTTTCCAACTTATCTTACATCCAAACCATTTTCCAGTGTAAGAAAGTGAATTTCACAAATGTATTATTCCCAAAACAGCAAAAATGGAGACAGCAATGATCAGCTAATCTGTGCTACTGAGTGTTTTATGTATTATAAAGAAATACAAACATATTTATCAATGTTATTTGGGACATGGTGATTTTTTCATGTTTCAAATGCAAACAATATTGTGATGTATTTCAGACTTTTGCTCATTTAGGCTGTACAAAATGTACAAGCACTTTGTCACAAGAGGCTAGTATTGTTCTTAATATTTACCAGGGATAGCAATTATTGTGTAAACTACATATGGGATTACATTATTCTAACACATACTTAATTAAGTGAAGTTAGCAAATGACAAAGCAGATTTTTATCATCTTATTTACTGTAGCCATATTTATTGCAATGTCCTGACCCCATTTCCTTTAGGTTTGTTTTTGGCTTGTTGGAACATAATTCCAAGAGGAACTGTTATTTTCTGCTGACTAGAGCAATTCCTAGATAACACTCAATCAATTTAAACCTTTCTTTGCTTGTCTCCAAAACTGAAATTAATTCTGGAATTAATATGTACAAGTTAGGTCAATGGATTACATCTATCTCTAGATAATTATAGAATCCATACAGAAGTTTCAACCCCCTTTCTATTTTTTGGATTGGAAGGGAAAAATACCCTCTGTTTCACCAAAGTAAAAGTTTTTTTAAATAGAAATTTTTCTGAATTTTCTTAAACAAATTAAAAAAATATACTACATTTTCTACCTAAGTTAAAAAAAAATCAGAGGAAGAAATAAAGGCGAAAACTTTTGAGGCTAACGAGGTATTTGATTTTCAGTTTTGTATAAATCAGTTGAAAAAGGGGAAACTAGTACTCTTAAAATTCCCCAACAAAATACCAGCCTTAAAAAGGTACCCCTGATTTCTTCACTCTTTTACTCCCTTTCTATGGCTATAACGGTACAACATTATACTATTAAAAACAATCAGAAAGTCTATGACAAGGAAAAGTACCACTCACCTGTAATGTGACAGCTCATAGTGTTAGCAGCTGTGGCTTTTTTAACAATCCAAATGGAAAAAGGAAAAAGTTTCAGCATCCAAAAATGCAAAAAGCATTAAAAATCGTCTTTATTTAAACCTTTAAAATTAGGCTCTTAGTCATAAGTCTTAGACTAAGAGCCTCATTGTTTGAAACACTTAAGTGGCAGTTCCCAACAAATACAAAAAACCTGACAATGAAGGGAAGCTTTTGCAAGTTTGAAATGGTAATAAAGCAGCCCTTCTCTCCACTCTTAAGGGGAGATGAATGGGGACTGCATGGCATTTATTTTGCATGTAACCATGCTTCTATGGGATACCAGTCTTATATCATATTTAGTTTATTAAGTTACACTCCCCAACATCAAACAGCCACACTGCATGCTGAAAAAAAAAATTCAAACATGAAAAATTAGTTAATATATTGGCCAATATATGCAAGCTCGCAACCCGCTAATCACCTAGAAGCAAAGCCTCATGCCCCACTCGTGCTCCCCCTTTAACCTTCCCCCTGCCTTTGACATATCGACCATTCCCCCCTCTACAAATCCTCTCCTCCCTGGCATCACGGACTTGGCTCTTTCCTGGATCTCCTCGAAACCTCATATCGGACTTTTAGCATCTCTCATTCTCGTCCACCCCTCCCCCGGCTTCTCTGTTGGGGTCCCCAGGGGGCAGTCGGGGTCTTTTACCTTTCCTTTAAAATTTGGCCTTGGGCGCTCAAGCACAACGGTTTCATTTCCACCTGTAGCTGACGATACCCAAAATCTACATTCCGGCCCAGATGTCACTTCTACTTCCCGGGTCCCTGATGTCTATCTTTTCCATTTCCCTTCTTTTCCATCCGTCTCCTAAAACTAAATTGGAGAAAACGAACTCACACTTTCCACCCTCCAACCTATAACCTGCCCCTGCTCTTACCAGTCAAGGGTCACCTTCCCTGTTCCCAAATCCCCTGCCTTGGGGGTAAACCTAGACTCCCTCTATCTTTCAAACCACACTCAAACCCTTACTCGCCCCGCCGCCTCCACCTGAAAAAAAATCTCTCGCATCCGCTCTTTCCCTCAACTATGACACTACAAAAATGTGGTCCATGCCCTTGTCATCTCCTGCCTAGACTACTGCAACACCCTTCTCTGTTGGCCTCCCAGCTAGCCCCCTTTCGCCCCCCTTAAATTCCATCCTTAAACTCTGCTGCCCTCTTATCCACCTCTTTCCTCTGCCCTCTCCCTCCACCAATCCCTTCACGGGCTTACCTTTTGCCAGCGAATTCATTTCAAGCTACTAACCATGACCTACAAGGCTCTCCATGACCTCTCCCCTCCATAATCTTTGCCCAAATTTTCCAAATATCTCCCTCACGCAATCTCCGCTCCTCACAGGACCGTCTCCTCTGCTCTCCCCTTATCAGCTCATCACCCAACCGTCTCCAAGACTTCTCCCGTGCTTCACCCACACTCTGGAACTCACTGCCCCAACACATTAGACTCTCCTCCACTTTCACCAGCTTCAAAAGCAACCTGAAACCCATTTCTTCAGGCTTGCCTATAACCTTCACTAATCTTGTTGTCACTACTTCCTCCACAAACTTCTGCCCCTCACCTCCTGTCTCTTTCCCCTCCTTGTAGATTGTAAGCCCTCGCGGGTAGGGTCCTCTCTCCCTCTGTCATGCCAATTGTCATTAATCACTTATCATTGTACTCGTTTGACTTATGTTATGTATGTAACCCCCTCGAATGTACAGCGCCCTGGAATCAATGGCGCTTTAAAATAAATAATAATAATAATAACCTGCGTCAAGGATTCCTATTGTCTTGTAAGTCCCTATGCTAACATTAAAAACAGGTCACAGAAAAAGTAGGACAAAAATTAAATCTAGAACACAGAAGAATACAGGCCTACTTACTGATTCTCAGGCAGGTCAGAAAACTATTCCTAATAGGATTCAGAGAAGCCACAATGCCATATGGGAGGTTTCCACAGGTGCAAAATAGGCAGAGCACTTATACACCTTCTATGAATATGCGGAGTGGCTACCCCAATATCACACCTGCACAAAAGTTAAAAATAAAAATGTATATAGGTGTGAATCATATACTGTAGTTATGTATATTGCACCATGCTAGCATTACTACTATTTATTGGAAGGGCTGTCCATTACAAAATGACGTCCCATACCTTCCATAATAACAAATATAAAAGCTTAAATGACAGTTCCCAGCAGAATACAGAAAAACACACGGTGCACTGAAGGGGACATTGCACAAGGGCAACATTTCTGTAAAATTGTTTCAGAGTAAAATAAACTGTGAAACCAAACTGAGTATGGGAAGAAGCCACACATCAGACTTTTTGGCCTGGCCACAATTGGCTGCTATCTGCACCCGACTCTGTCTAACAGTGTGTTTTACTCTGAAATGGTGTAGCATTTCAGGGTAAAGCACACTTTACTGAGATAAGAAAACATGCAGCTATTTCATTAGTGTCCCATGGATCAAGCAGCACACACAAGCTGACAGGTTCCCTTTAAATTTAAAAGGGTATTCTCATCTCATTAATTAGCTTTAAACATGTAGGCAAAGGTAAAGACTAATACCAAACACATTGATGTTCTGATTTTTCTTCCCTTCAAAGTTAAAGCAGTTCTTACCTTCTACTTCTGTACACAAGCTTGTCTAGATTATCAGCTTCTTCTCTTTGCTCTGTCCAAGGCAGCGGCTAATTTACCTGCAGGACTGGATCTTTGTTGTTTCTTACTGACCAACTTTAATCCCTTTATCAGATTTGCTTTGCTTTTGCCCATCTGTTAAACTCCATTTATCTCACAATGTCCCTCTATTAGCTATGCTAGGATTGAGCAGAGCTTATATTGCCAATCTATGCTGTAGAAATACCCTAGATTTAAAACAGAAGTGAGAGCATGAAGGGGGGGGGGGGGCCCCTTGCCTTGTTATGAATAGACTTAGCATTGTGAGAAAACCCCTTTAACTTGAGACCATCAGAAGCTGTAGTTATCTTTTTCCAATGTTTATTGTGCTAAGGGCTCACCTGTGCATTTGTGAAATACTGGCTAGTTAAGCAGGATTGAATGTAATATGTATTAGTTACATACTTTTTTATAGTGTTGTACTAGAAAGGACTAAATTATGACATATGTTTTAGAATTTTTTTTTTTCCAAAAGGTGTTGAGGTAAAACATGGTTCCCTTACCTTCTGTCTCCTTAACCCTCACTTGTTGACTGTAAGCCCTTACGTGCAGGGCATTGTCTCCCTTTGAACAAGTTTGTTGCTTATTTATTTTAGCTATTGTACCTGTTCTTGCTTTTGCCATTTAAACCCCTTTTTGGATGTACAGTACCCTGGAATTAATGATACTGTAAAATAAATATTAATAATAACAAGGGGCCTAGAATTAGTGGAGTGACACAGGCATTGTCAGGTGGCATACTTGGTTAAATAGCACTGTTGGGGGATTGACAAATTTTCTTTAGGAGATGAATCTGAAAAGTGTTAAGCAGTGATGCCACACAGTGATGCCACAATTTGGATACATTTTGTAGATAGTTAAGGGATGTTGTTACATAAGGCAGGACATCAAAAATAAAATGTAGCTATATAAAGCAGATTTTTAGGAGAGCACAGGAACTTTTTTATGGACATTTAAGACTTTGCTCCATTGTTCATGGTATAAAATGTTCCACATTTCTGACAAAGAAGAATGTAATGTAGGATACTAGAATGAGAATTAAGATTACTTATGAATCCAAAAAATTCAGGTAGTAAATCATATAGCAATTAAAAAAAAATATTGGTGTAATAAACACAACTACATAACAAATAAAAAGTGTAAGAAGTGCCGTGTAGCTGTATAAAATAAACCACTAGCTGGACTGCATCTCTCATCAATAAAAAAGTATGCTTAGAACTCAAGAGATATGGTTTGGTTGTCCCTGGAAAATGTAGAAAAGCTGCACTTGGAAATATATTTTCATTTATATTGGCAAAATTTTCATTACCCTAAGGCTAGTTTTCAATATAATAATCCATTTAAAAGTCTAATTTGAATAAGCTATAATTCTCATAAGTTAGGAGGAATATATTTCTTCCAAGATAAATAAAAGAAAGAGAACATGTCTCTAAATCTCCTCCACCTCAACAGATCAACAACAACAAGGCCCATGTTTGGGAAGCAAAAATCAT
This sequence comes from Phyllomedusa bahiana, assembly GCA_025379985.1. Classification (NCBI taxonomy): domain Eukaryota; kingdom Metazoa; phylum Chordata; class Amphibia; order Anura; family Hylidae; genus Phyllomedusa; species Phyllomedusa bahiana. Next base: position 69,494 of record JAODAL010013160.1, read on the forward strand.
ATAGCGGTACATATTATTATGTAGTGGTAACATGTTCTTGACTATGATGAAAATTTTGGCACTAAAACTGGCACAAAACTTGATTATAATTTGTTTAAATAAAAAATAATAGCATTTATAATTGTATATGTTATTCTAATACTTAATGTTATCTTTAGCATACACTACTCACAAAAAGTTAGGGATGTTTGGCTTTTGGTTGAAATTTCAAGGTCATCCAAAATGTGAACAGCATGATGAGGAAGACATCTAAATTCCAAATCAAGTGATCCCCCTCTATTTATTTGGGCGAATCAAGGATCAAAACACCTGTTGATAAATTTTAGCATTAATTATCTTGGTTAGAATCAGCACGCTGTCACATAGATTGGACATTAAACAGTTGAACATGTGCATTCTAGAGTTAAGAGATGGTCTCATTTAATTAATTTTAAATAATTTTCAAGAAATTGTATGTTTATTCTGAAATTTATCAAAAAAACAAATATCCCTGACTTTTTGTGAGTCGTGTAAAAAGAGTGGGAAATTTTATTTCTATATTATGGGGGACATATCTGAAAACTGTCTTGGTCTAAGACTTTTCTTGTGCCCATAGCTACCATCAGCTTTCCCTTTTCATGTCATATAAGCTCTGAAAAAATGAGAAGGGCGCTCTGATTGGTTGCTTATGGGGGCTACAGAAAAGTCTTTGGAACAAGATACTAGTCTTCAGGACTTGTCCCCTTTGTTTTTAATTATATATATTGTTAACACTCACTCGTTCAGACGCCATCTTGGGCCGTCCTGGGGTATGTCGTTCCGGACGTATTTGGTAAATGGATTTTGGAACCTCAGAAAAGGGGCTTCCGTTTAACTAGCACTCAACTGTTTTATTCAGCTCAGTTAACCAAAATAGAACAGTCAAGTAAACTAAACAAACAGAACCTTGGCCCGTCTAGCCTCTTTTCTAGACATTAGTGAGTCACCTCGCAATAACCTGCTGTCAGGATCTAACGTCCTGCACTGCCCACACTCTCGTCACCAGCCTCTTGAGTACCGCTTCCTCAAGCCTGGGTGTTAAGAGGCCTCCTCTCACAAGCTCCACTGCTTCTCCAACAACAGTTAACCTCACCCCCTGATTACCTGGAGCAGCGGCTTTTGTAGGCCTCCAAGGCCATGTCAAAACATGTGTTGGGAACACGGGAACATGGGTACGTGGGAAACCATGGGGTGTAGACACCCTCCCGACACATTGTCTACTACAATAAGAGACCGTCCAAAGAAAGGCTGAAAAGGGGGGGCCATAAACTAACCATACACCTTTGCCACAAACGTTTAAGTGTGGCTGTCATACATTTGAACCGGATCCTTTCATCTTGGACATTTTCCTGGTGGCATGTGCATATATCCTCTCTGGTTATAATCCTCCTAGGGGCAGAATTCAGGCAGCTACATGTAGCACGGGCCGCCACAATATTGATATACTTATATATATATTATATATTATTTATATACTATATTTTTATATTATTTTTTTATATGCGTGTGTTCTGTACACCGACAGCAGGATGTGCTTTCTGCTCTCTGCAAAATGGACGGGAATGCCTCAAAACGTCTTGTCTGAATATGAAGGACTTACTGTATACCTCTAAGGCTATGTTCACTCGGCTTAACTGCGGGAAGTATTTTCGCCCGCAATTACGCAGTGTGGCCGGGGGCGGGGGGGATGGGGGAGGGTGTAGGGGGCCGGCTCCTCGCGGCCCTTGACAATAATTACCAGCGGCGCTTATAGCTGTGGTAATTCAATGTCATTTATCTCCCCATCGGCGTAATTCGCGAGCAGGGAGAGGAGAGTAATCCTTAGTTCTACTATGAGAAACTGCTGGATACCGTTATGACTGGGTCGTATTCCAGCCATAATTGCGCACTGGCGGTAATTACGGACTGAAATTCATCCAGGTTTAAGCCGTGTGAACATGGCCTAACAGATACTATGTGCAATAGCCGTTGTATAGGTGTTGTTAATTTTGTTTTCTAAAGAAGTAAAGAACATTTTATATGCATTGAAGAATTGCTGTTACCCTTTGTGTTAATTTTTGCTCAGTAGGACAGGGTTCACACGGCATTTTTCACGTCCATGAACTGCGCATGCTATTTTTACAGAGCAAATTTCTGTGGCCAGCGCAGTCCCTCTGATGCTTTCAATGTCTATTTTTTCTCCCAGAACAGGTAATACCATAGTCTCTATGAGAGCTAGGATTTACGCATAACGTCGACGTAACTTCAGTCGTATTGAAGCGCAATTACTCGCCAAAGTACGGATAGACAGCTATGTCGTGTGTACATACGCAGCATACAGTATTTGTGGGGCAAACTGTGCTTGTCATGCGCCAAAGTGCACCTGCTAATTCGGTTAATACCCATAGCGATGACTGCTATTGATTACCTCTTGTTTTCCCTGGCACACAGAACCAGCCCATAAAAATAAGTGACACCCCGCTTCTTTCGAGGGGTAAAAGTGAAAGTGGATGGGAGGTGGCCGGAGCGCTGCTGAAATTACACGCTGGAGAGCACGTACTTCCAACAGCAGGTGTATAGCGGTGCGCATAGGTACGGGCCACTATACGCTGTGTGAACATACCCTTGGTCTGGCTGCAGCAGCTCGCTAAAAACATAGGCAACCCTGACAAATGACAGGTGTAAAAAAATTATATTCAAATATAATTCATCATCCGTTTGTAGTTTACATGTGTAAGGGACACACCAGGCAGGATTATGTTTTAATGAAATGAATGGGGCGATATTGTGGATGTGTGTGTATATACAGAAATATATATACACATAAACATACGTATAAACACACACACATGAACACATATATACAGTACATACACATGTACACACAGATATATATACACACATATATATACAAACGCATATACACACAGATATGCATACACATACATATACTCGTGTACACACACACACACATATATACATATGTATACGCACATACATACATACATACATAGATGTATACAGAAACACACATACACACATGTATATACATACACACACGTATACACATACACTCACATGTATACACATATATACACATCCACAGACACACATGTATACACATCCACACACCACACATACACATCCACACACATGTATACACATCCACACACATGTATACACATTCGCACACATGTATACACATCCACACACACATGTATACACATCTACATGTATACACAACATATATACATTCAGTACAGTTCATATTCATGAAGTAGATGTTATTATACTATTATACTATTTAGTACTGGTCTCTACAGTGAGGCTACTCACTCATTTGAGACCTTCATGATATGGGCACCTGTGAAAGCTGCTGCCGACACCATGATGAAAGCCTTGTAGCTGCAGGAGATGATGTGAGACCCTGGAGCACAGCAGGGGGCGGAGCCTCTTACTCGCTGTGTGAGGCTGAACTTCCTGACTCTTGTGCTGAACGTGGCTGCAGCGCTCAGCACCCTGACAGTCAGGAACTTCACTACGTGATCAGCTGGTGCCCCCTCCTCCCTCTGAAGCGCCCGACACCTCGAGCAGTCGCCCTCCCTGCAGATACTTAAGTACGACCCTGAGCTGTATGTGCGTCCAGGGCCGCCATCAGAAAGTTTGGGGCCCCATCCAGTTGGAGCGTCTGGGCCCCCCCCACCCCCCGGCCGACCCTACCACTCGCTCCTCCATCTCCCTCCCCGCCTGTCCCGACAGAGCCCCACTAATCCCACAACCATCGCCGCACCAGAAAAAAAAAAATTTGGGGGGTCACAAGAAAAAAAAAATGCAATTGTGCCATTGTTTTGGGATTTAGTTCTTGCTGGATTATACAAGGTCCAGCAAATACCTCCACATGTCACCATTATAATGTTACTAGCAAAGCCAGTATACCCAGACCAATATTGCCAAGCAACAATATATAAATTCTAAATAATACCGCCACCTATCACTACCCTATACTGACTAGCACCACCATAAAGTTATTGACTAAACCAGTATACCAAGACCAATATCACAAAACAAGAACAATATACAAGCACCTTATAATACCGCCACATCATCACCACATATCTCCACCATGAAAGTACTGAATAATACCACCATACTGCTAGTAATTTTAAACCATCACACCAAAACCAATATTTCCTCCATACAGTGACCCTATAGTGGTAGATACCAGTGTACACAGGCTCTGCAGACTGTATACTTCCTCCATACAGTGACCCTATAGTGGTAGATACCAGTGTACACATGTGCTCTGCAAATAGTTTACTTACATTTAGCACCTCTCAGGTGATGTTTTGTCTGAGGAGTCGTTCACTTTCCCTTTTCTTCTCTATTCGGTCCAGACCTCCATGATGACTTCCTCCGTCCACCACTCGTCCCTGCAAAAATTCACAACCAAACAACGAGACTCCTCACATTTTTTTTATCATTTTCCCAACTGAGTGCCCCTCCCCCCCTGTACAAACTCCCCATTTATAATGGCCCAAATGGTAAGAATTACCCCCTGGTAATTAAGGGGTTTCCCCCAGTCGGTATGTAGGTACAACGGGCCCCCGGGCGGTAGCTAGGCATCCACCGGGCAGTAGCTGGGTAGTTTGGGGGAGACTAGGTAGCTTCGGGCCCCCGGGCGTAGTTTAGGCCCCCCCTGTAGGTAGAATAGGGCCCTCTGTAGATTGGGGTTTTCCTTGTAGGCAGAATAGTCCCTCCGCTGTAGATTAGGGCCCCTTGTAGGCAGAATAGTCCCCCCCCACCCCCCTTGTAGATTAGGGCCCCCTTGTAGGCAGAATAGTCCCCCCGCTGTAGATAGGGCCCCCTTTGTGGGCAAAATTTGTCCCCCCCTGTAGATTAGGGGCCCCCCTGTAGGCAGAATAGTCCCCCCCTGTAAATGAGAGACCCCCTGTAGGCAGAATAGTCCCCCCCTGTAGATTAGAGACCCCCTGTAGGCAGAATAGTCCCCCCCCTGTACATTAGGGCCCCCTGTAGGCAGAATAGTCATCCCCCCTGTAGATTAGATACCCCCTTTAGGCAGATTAGTCCCCCCCCCGTATATTAGAGACCCCCTGTAGGCAGAATAGTCCCCCCCTGTAGATTAGAGATCCCCTGTAGGCAGAATAGTCCCCCGCCTGTAGATTGGGGCCCCTTGTAGGCAGAATAGTCCCCCCCCCTGTAAGATCAGAGCCCCCCTGTAGGCAGAATGGGTCCCCCCCCTGTAGATTAGGGCCCCCTGTGGGCAGAATAGTCCCCCCCCTGTAGATTAGAGACCCCCTGTAGGCAGAATATCCCCCCCCTGTAGATTAGAGCCCCCCTTAGGCAGTATAGTCCCCCCCCCCTGTAGATTAGAGACCCCCTGTAGGCAGAATAGTCCCCCCGCCTGTAGATTAGGGCCCCCTGTAGGCAAAGTTACCCCCCAGTATTAGAACCCCTGTAGGCATAGTCCCCCACCCAGTATTAAGGCCCCCTGTAGGCATAGTTTCCCCCCCCCAGTTTTAAAGGGCCCCCCTGTAGGCATTGTTTCCCCCCCAGTATTAAGGCCCCCTGTTGGCATAGCCCCCCCCAGTATTAGGCCCCCCTGTAGGCATAGCCCCCTCCCCAGTTTTTGGGCCACCTGTATGCTTAGCCCCCATCCCCAGTTTTAGGACCCCCTGTAGGCATAGCCCCCCCTCAGGGACCGCTGTAGGCATAGTCCCCCCCCTAGTATTAGGACCCGCTGTAGGCATAGTTACCCCCCTCAGGCCCCCTGTAGGCAGAATAGTCCCCCCAGTTTTTTGGCCGCCCTTTAGGCATTGGTCCCCCCCAGTATTAGGGCCCCCTGTAGGCATAGCCCCCCCCAGTACTAGGGCCCCCCTGTAGGCAGAGCCCCCCCAGTACTCGGGCCCCCCTGCAGACACACCGAGTATTAGGGCCCCCCTGTAGGCATAGCCCCCCCCATTTTTCGGGCCCCCCTGTAGGCATAGCCCCCCTGTAGGCATATTCCCCCCCCACTATTAGGGGCCCCTGTAGGCATAGCCCCCCCCCCTCAGGGCCCCCTGTAGGCATAGTCTCCCCACCCAGTATTAGGACCCCCTGGAGGCATAGTTCCCCCCCCTCAGGGCCCCCTATAGGCATAGTCCACCCCAGTATTAGGGCCCCTTTAGGATAGCCCCCCATTTAGGGCCCCCTTAGGCATAAGCCCCCCCCCTTTAGGGCCCCCGTAGCAAGTTTCCCCCCTCAGGGCCCCCTGAAAGGCATAGTCCCCCCCTATATTAGGGTGCCCCCCTTTAGGCAAAAGACCCCCCCAGTATTAGGGCCCCTGTCGGCATAGCCCCCCCCCGTATTGGGGCCCCCCCTTTAGGCATAGTCCCGTCCCCAGTATTAGGGCCCCCTGTAGGCATAGCCCCCGCCCCCGTATAAGGGCACCCCTGTAGGCATAGCCCCCCCAGTATTAGGGCCCCCCTGTAGGCATAGCCCCCCCCCCACAGTATTAGGGCCCCCGTACCCGTAGCCTCCTCCCCCCCCCCCAGTATTAGGGCCCCCCTGTAGGCTGGGCCGGGATGGATGGCCGGGGCCAGGCACCCCTTCAGGAGGAGGTCCCGGCCGACTCAGCTGCGCACTGTGAAAAATCATCTACTTACATGTGCGCTGTGCGCGCTGTAGCCGAAGTCGGGACCTCCTCCTCTCTCTGTCGCTGCCGCTGCTCTCTTCCCTGAGGCGGGATGCGGACAGTTTGAATCCGTTAAGCTTCGCCCTGGCGGGGCCGTATTAAATTATTCTGAATCCCGCCGCCCACAGACATTGGTAACATTGCCCTTAAACTGTTTGACTTGGATCAAAAGTTTTGGATATCTTTCCACAAGCTTTTCACAATAGTTGGTAGGAATTTTGGCCCATTCCTCCTGACAGAACTGGTGTAACTGAGACATGTTTGCAAGTCGCCATGCTCATACCTGCCTTTTCAGCCTTGCCCATAAATTTTCAGTAGGATTGAGATCAGGGCTTTTTGATAGCCACTCCAAAACATTGACTTGTTTATCCTTAAGCCACTTTGTAACCGATTTGGCAGTATGCTTAGGGTCATTGTCCATTTGGAAGACCTATTTCTGCCCAAACTTTAACTTCCTGGCTGATGTCTTGAGATGTTGCTTTAGTATTGCCACATAACCTTCTATCCTCATGATGCCAACTATTTTGTGAAGTGCACCAGTCTCCCATGCAGCAAAACAAACCTACAACATGATGATGCCCCATGTTTCACAGTTAGGATAGTGTTCTTAGGCTGTCAAGCTTTTCCCTTTTTCCTCCAAATGTAACAATGGTCATTGTGGCCAATAGTTCAATTTTAGTTTTGTCAGATCACAGAACATGTCTCTAAAAATGTAGGTCTTTGTTCCTGTGTGCATTTGCAAACATTAATCTGGCTTTTATGTTACTTTTGGAGTAATGGCTTCTTCCTGGCAGAGTGGCCTTTCAGCAAATTTTGATACAGTACTCGTTCACTGTGGATAATGCCACAGTCTTACAAGCTTCCGCCAGCATCTTCACAAGGTCTTTTGCTTTTGTTCTTGAGTTGATATGCACATGTCAGACCAAAGCCCGTTCATCTCTTAGACACAGAACCCGTCACATTCCTGAGTGGTATGATGGCTCGGCATTCCCATATTGTTTGTACTTGAGTATAATTGTTTGTACAGATGAATGAAGCACCTTCAGGTATCTGGATATCGCACCCAAGGTTGATTCAGACTTGTGCAAGTCCACAATTCTCTTACTGATACTTTGGATGATTTCTTTAGACTTCCTCATGATGTTATACACAGAAGCAGTGTTTCTGGTGTACATAACAAATCATCCACAGGTGTGTCTCTAGTTAACTCAGATGTTGCCAATAATCAGAAGCTTTCAAAGACATGACACCATTATATGGGCTTTCCCAAATTGTTTACAGGCAAAGTAATCCTATTGTATGTAAACTTTTGACTTTGTAGAAAGTAATAAAAATGCCTTAACATTCAAATATAAATAATTTTGGTAATACTAATTGACCTAAAGTGGCTAAGGTTTATTCTGACTTCATGTCAGATAGTGAGAAAAATATGCATATGTGTCTTTTTATATAGTGTATGTAAACTTCCAGTTTCAACTGTGTATATATATATATATATATATATATATATATATATATACTATATATATATATATACAGCTCTGGAAAAAAATAAGAGACGACTGCACAGTTTTCTAAAAATCAGCATCTCTACATGTCTGACGGCCATTCCGTTCCAGTGTCAGTTGAATTCCAACCAAAGTACATCTCATTCTACTTAATGTGCTTCTGATTAGCTGATCACCTGAACCAAATCTTATTTTATGAAGGAAAGTATAAAAAAAAACACTGCTGTGGTCTTCACAATGCTCTTGCAATAGAACAAGCTGGATGGCAAAACAGATGCTAGGAATAGGCACAAAAGAATTTGAATGAAAAAAACATGGTTAATCCACCAAATATTGATTTCTGAACGCTTCCTGACTTAAAACATTATTCTTATCGCTTCTAAATAAATATGAACTTGTTTTCTTTTACATTATTTGAGGTCTGACAGCATTGCTTCTTTTTTATTATTTTGAAGATTTCTCACTTACTGCAAATAAATACAAAATTGTTTGCTTTAAATTTTGGAGACATGTTGTGAGTAGTTTATATAATAAAATAAGAATGTACATTTTTCTCCAAAAATTTACCATTGAAGACAAAAATCTGAAAAACTGAAAATTTTGCAGTGGTCTCTTAATTTTTCCCAGAGCTGTATATATATTCTTTTTTTGTGGGGTAGAACATTTTGATTTATAGAACTTTTCTAAACTCAATTATCCTATTTTGTCACACTTTTCATGTCTTTAGCAAGTAGTTCAACTTGACGGTAATATCATGGCTTTTCATATTTTTTGCTCTCATGTGTAAACAAAGGCCATAAAAAATCTTGAAAAAGTTAAGATAACATTGTGTTCTGTGAAATCATAGTGTGTTTTCTGTCATGTTTTTTTTTTTGCTACATCTGTATAAGGCCATTTCTCTGGCTTGACCTAATAAGCAGCTTTGTAAAGCCGATATCGTGACCTGTGTTAGGCTATCAGTTGCCACAGTAAAGCATTAGCCCTGAGTGATCGAGTTGTAGACCATCAACAGAAGACGACCCTCCCTCTGTCAAACAGTCAAGATAAGAGGGTGGCTATTGACTGGAGAAATAAATGGGTTAAATTATCAAAGACAAATACTGTGGCCGTACAATTAGCACCCTGATGGATCATGAATTGCTCTGCAGTTTTCTTCTGAAGTGTTGGGCTATGTCTACCCTGCATCAGAGAAAAACCGGCCCTTAAAGCGGCCGTTCTTTCTCTGATGCAGGACCGCGGCTTTTGTCACGCTTTGTGCAAAAGCCGCGGCCGCTTCTCGTTTTCCCGACGCCCCCCATACAATAGGAATGACAATGACAATGAGAAGACGTCAAGAAGACGAGAAGCACCGGCGTATTATACAACATGTTGTATAATACGCCCTGCCGAAAGACGGGGCAGAGAAAAGACGAGCTGTGTAGACAGCAACTCGTCTTTTCTATTGCCGTCTATGGCACCACACTGACGATCGTATCTCCGGCGCTTTTAAAAAACGAAAAGCGCCGAAGATACGATCGTAATCATGTGCAGTGTGGACATAGCCTTACTGTATAATGACGATGTAACATCATCAATTCTCTTAACAGCCACTATAAGAACACTTTTTGACAGTTGTTAAAGAGTTAAAAAGTTACACCCCTTTTCACACATTTTCAGAATGGTGATTGTTTCTTTGTGATACAATAAAGAAACAGTAATTGACATGAGTGTATTTAAAATACTTCAAGAGTTCCTTTCTTTGTCAAGATGAAAAATCATTGTTTAACCCCTTAACGACCTTGGGCGTATGAGTACGTCCCAGGCCGCTAAGGGCTTTGCAGGGGATCGCTCCGCGTCCCCCCCGCACAGCCGCGGGGTGTTAGCGGCAAATCGCCGCTAACACCCGGCAGTAACAGCGCCGGCGGATGGCTCCGCCCGCTGGCACCGTTTTACCCATCAGGCGTCGCGGCAAAGATGGCCGCGGCGTCTGAATTAACACCGATCGGTGCCGCGCACCGATCGGTGCGTGATCGGCATAAGCGCAGCTACGCTGCGCCGATCCGATCACCAGGCATTGTGGTGGGGATCCTTGTGAAGGCTCCCGTCACTTACCTTGGCCGGTTTGCCCCACTTCCGTCCACAGACAGGAAGTGGGGAAACCGCCATCTTTGTACACCCTAATGCATTGCCTATGCAATGCATTAGGTTGTATTAACAATCGCGCCACCTAGTGGTCAAGTACCACAGGTGGCCTCAATGTTACAGTAAAAAAAAAAAAATAAATAAAGTTTTAAAGTACAAAAAAAAAAAAAGTATTAAAAGTTCAAATCACCCCCCTTTCCCCATTTTACAAATAAAATCATTAAAATAATAAAAAAGTTACACATATTTGGTATCGCCGCGTCCGAAAAAGTCCGATCTATAAAAATATAACATCATTTATCCCGTACGCTGAACACCGTAGAAGAAAAAAAATTCCAAACGCCAAAATTGCGTTTTTTGGTCATTTTACGTCACTCAAAAAATGGAATAAAAATGATCAAAAAAGTCGCATGCATTCCAAACTGCTAGCGATAAAAAGTACACTTCAGCCCGCAAAAAATGCACCCTCACTGACGTCCGTAGGTGTTAGTACAAAAAAGTTATTGGTCGCACAAAATGGCGCCGTGGCGCAAATTTCAAAAATAGAAAATGTTTGGAATTTTTTTACGGTACCAAAACATAACGGAAACCCTACATGTTTGGTATTGCTGGATGCGTAACAACCTGAAGAATACAGATAACACATTATATTTACCGAAGATTGAACGCCGTAAATCAAAACCCCCGCAAACATGGCGAAAATAAAAATTTTTTCACAATTTGTCCCACTTAGAATTTTTTTGCGGTTTCCTAGTATATTCTATAGTATAGTGAATAACACCATTAGAAAGTACATCTTGTCCCGCAAAATAAAAGCCCTCATGTGTCTATATAGGTGGAAAAATAAAGAAGTTATGGCTTTCAGAATGCGAGGAGGGAAAAACGAACGTGTCACTCAAAAAAACCCTGGGTCCTTAAGGGGATATAGTTTTATCATGACAATTGACCTATTGTAAGATAATAGTAGATGGTAAAAGGCTTAAATATTAAACTAAATATTTCCACGTCCGTACACTTGTTGGTTTTGCGAAGAATTGACCAAGTACTTGCGGTCTCTTTTCATTTTTACAGCACTCTGAATTGAAAAGATGTTGGTAAAGATAAACTAACCATATATGTCAAGATATAGCACTGAAACAAGCTCCTTTATTATTAACTCTCCATATCTTTCCAAGATCACAGCAAGCTTAAAGACATTAAACTACCCACGTAGAATAGCAGATGTACTGCTGGACTAGGCAGTTTTGATATTATCCTTCCTAACTTCATGTTGTCTCTGTGGATATTCTTCTACTTAAATTTATAAAGAATAATCTTTTTTAACACACTGGCTGATGATTTATAAAAAGAAAATAAGAAAAAAATGACAACAGAAACTTAACAGTTTTGTCTTATTATCATGCACTAATTCACCAGTGTTAGTATTGTTTTCTCCTATACATAAAATTATCAGGGTTTACATGTGCTAGAAATTTCTGGAACTGCCCCTTTATACTGAATGCATACAAAAGCTGTAGATGAATAGAATACATTTTCATTTGCCAAGTGTGAACATCTACTAAAAGGATAACAAATCCCTACAGTACCATTTAGAAAACAATTTAATTCGATTCACACACAGTTATTGATAATGGATTTTTTTGCCAAACACATGAATTTAAAAGAAAGAAAAAGGTTAAGTCTTACATTTTCATTTATTTGATATCCAATCTTGTGCTTGGTTAAAAAAAAAGCATAAAAAACGTCATGTGTGAATCCTTCCTTCATGAAATCTTCAATACAGAATTAACAGAATGAGTGAAACTATTTGAGTTACATTTTCAAGCATTGATTTACCAATAGTGATGCTAATGCTATATCAAAAATTTAAAATATATCGATTGAAGTTAATAGCAAAAAATGTTATGTCTGTGTTTAGTGTGCCAGGGCAAGTGTAGTTCAAACTGAAAATAGAATCGGAACAAACTATAATTTTGTGGTTATATTCTGGATCAATAATGGAAAATTGGTATGTAAGTGATAATCTGTCTATCTCTATGGGAGGGTTGTATAGAGTACTATGTTCAGGTCTGTTAAAATATGTTTTAATGTTTCGCGATTATTGTTATGCAAAACACCATTTAGGTCATGGCTCTTGCCCAGGTTTGAAATGAGTAATGGGTAATTTAGCCAGCAGACTGCAGCAAAGCTGGCGTTGTAGAGAAAAACAATTTCTGCCCTGTGGAAAGATAGGGAGGAGAGCAAGTTTGAGACTGTTGCACACATGGACTTGTTTAGTGCCATGTGGAATTGTTAGCAGTTGGGGAAGGTCAATAGGAGGTTTGGTCTGGAGTAGGCAGACACCCAACTAACCGTAGGATGCATCAATAGGTGAAAGACTGTTAAAAGTTGGGCCAGTGAGATAGTCATTTTCCAAGAGTGAGTGAAGTTTCCTTGTGGGAGGCAAAAATTCGAGCCCTAGACCAAAGGATCAAGTGTGTGTCCCATACCAATTAACAAATTACAGTAAAGAACTTACTGCTGGACACAGCTACTGACTGTGATGAGAATCGAAACTTTTTGCTGACACACTATGTGTTGTATGTTAGTGTTGGTTCGAAGAAGCATGGTAGAACTGCAAGACGAACATTAACTGATAACTGTCCATTGCATGCATTTCCCAGATTTCTATTCTTGATGTTGTTGGTTTACAAAAAGACAGAGTATTATAAACTGCTAAATGAAGCTGTTACCTATTTGTTTCACTGGTAACCAAGCATCAGGTACATCTCTGCTTAGAAAGTGAAATTAAACATGTTTATATATAATATATATTTATATATATTATATAAAGGCCCCATCTTTAGAGTACTCCTTACTCTAATGTTCACGAGTAGTGATGAGCAAACAGTAAAATGTTTGAGTTCGAGTCGAACCTCAAACTTTGAGAAGTTCGGTTCGAGGTTCAAGTCGAACTCGAACTTCGAACCCTACTAAAGTCAATGAGAGAAGATGTTCGGGTTAATTTTTATACCTATACAGGTGAGGAGAAGCTGTAATTACCATCCATAATCGTACACCAATACTAGGTGCATTATACGTCAGGCACAACACATTGTAATGCGCCTAAAAATGATAAGCTGTGTGCCTCCATAACACAATGCGCATATCGAGGCACATAACATAAATTAGTAATGATATATTATGCACCTCAGTTGCACAATGTGCCTCGATAGGCGCATTACATACAATACCAATGATATGCTATGTGCCACGATTTGCGCAATGTGCTTTTTTAGGTGCATTATGTTTACTATGCAAGGTATACCTAAAGCCAAATTTTTGAGAGGATTGTACTTTCAGGTGCACTTTCAGGTGATATAATGCGCCTTAAAACTACCATTGCGATGCCAATTTCCGGACATGAAAATCATTAAAATAGCATGTCGAATGTGAACATTTACTTGAACGAACAGTAAAATGTTTATCTCGAGTTCTGAAAAATCGTGAAGTTCGATTCAAACTTAACTTTTCTTGAACAGTTTGATCAACACTATTAAAGAGCTATAAACAACACGAAAAAACTGTGAAAAACTGGGCCAGTCAAGTCTTCATGCAAAGATTAAGGTATACTAACCAACTCTCCCATAATATCCTATAGATTTCAGGAAAAAACGGATGATCTTCCAGATGAGTTGTCAAGTCTTCTGAGATACCATAAATAGAGATGGGAGAATTTCTAAAAAATTTGGTTCGCCGAGTTCAACAAATTTTCCGACAAAATCCGTTTCGTTCCGAATTACTTCGGGATGAATCACATTAAAAAACAGCTATTTCCTGCCTGCACAGAGCCTGTAGGGTGCTGTAGAACGTTGTGCCATGCTTAAATATGAAGAGGGAGCTTGGTTTGGTCTTCATACAATGCTGTGTTTTAGAATGACACACACATGACTGCCGCCGCTATTAGAATCGCTTCACTCTAAAATTCCCTGGGCAGTTACGGGGGCAAAACTGACCAAAACACTGAAGCAGGAATGCAGCCTCATAAAGTCATGGCAGCGCCAGCTGGAAAAAAAACAAGCTGAGGGCTAAGATCCTACCATAGCATCAAAGAACACAGTAGTAGGTTACTGGAGCCGCCACAGATTGCAGCACAGTAATGGGACGTCACAGCAGGGGTCACTCCATGAGGCCAGAGCTTTAAACCGTCACAAATATGACATGTTCTGTTAAACGCTGATACATGTAGAGGCCCCCCCCGAATGAGTGGAGAGGGTGTCAGCAGTAATTTTGCGTTGACGTCTCTGATCATTTTGCCCTTCCTTTCATCCGTCAGCGTCCGCTTTCAATCGGTCAATAATCCATCAGTATTGCTAAGGACAAAAACAAACACGAGTTTATCCAAAACAGAGATGACCAGTAAATGGGATATTTGCATGTCTTCTGTGTTCTGTATCCACTCCTGCTTTTGGCTATACAATCATGATCCTTCCCATTCCTTCTGACATGTGAAAAGAAGGGGAAAACCAAACATAGTGGCAACGTCATAGATTGAGTGAGGTTGGAAACAGCATTAGGAAACCACAGGGTGTTCCAGTGAGACAGCGGTCACTTGGCAGCAGCATGAGTAGGCCACAGAGTGGCACAATGACAAATTCTGGAGGTGGCAGCAACATCAGGAGCCCACAAAGTGGCACAATGACACAGTGTGGCGATGACGCCATCAACAGCAGCAGCATGAGGTCAGACTGTGGCACAATGACTGAGTGTGGAGGTCACGGCAGCAGCCACAGCAGCAGCATGAGGTCAGACAGTAGCACAATGATATTCTGGAGGTGGCAAAAACAATATTAGGCCACAGAGTGGCACAATGACAGAGTGTGGAGGTCACGGTAGGAGCAACAGCAGCAGCATGAGGTCAGACAGTGGCACAATGAGTGACTGTAGAGGTCACGGCTGCTGCCTCAGCATCAGCATGAGGTCAGAGAGTGGCACAATGACACAGTGTGGAGCTCATGGCATCAACAGCAGCATGAGGTCAGACAGTGGCAAAATGACAGAGTGTGTAGGTCACGGCAGCAGCCACAGCAGCAGCATGAGGTCAGACAGTGGCACAATGACAAACTCTGGAGATGGCAAAAACAGGAGTAGGCCACAGAGTGGCATTATGATAGATAGTGGAGGTGATGGCAGGAGCAACAGCATGAGGTCAGAGAGTGGCACAATGACACAGTGTGGAGGTGACCGCAGCAGCATGATGTCAGAGAGTGGCACAATGACACAGTGTGGAGGCCATGGCACCAGCAACAGCAGCAGCAGCATGAGGTCATAGAGTGGCACAATGACAGAGTGTGGAGGTGGGTAGCAATACCAGTCCCTGATAAAAATGGTGGTAGTCAGATGGAGAAACTGGCAGCAGATGTGTGGCAACAGGCGGGTGGCGGCATCAGAATAGTGACTGAGGCAGGTAGTTTGAACCCAGACTCATTTCTCAAAGTTTGGGTGAGGCATCATGGCTGATGTAATCTGACGCCTAAGGCATTGGTGTGTGGAAATCCTGGCCGATCCACGCCTGATTCATCTTGACAAAGGTCAGTAGTCCCACATTTACCATGGACAAGCGGGTTCTCCTTGGGGTAACGATGGCCCCCTCCGCACTGAATATCCACTCTGATGCCACACTACTGGCTGGGCAGGACAGCTTCTCCACTGCAAACTCGGCAAGTTGCGGCCACACATCCAGTTTGGCTGACCAGTAGTCCAGCGGATCTTCTAACTGGGGTGGCAGAGTGCTGTCCAAGTAGGCCACCACCTGTTGGTTCAGGGTCTGCTCCAGGTCCTGCTGCTGCTGCTGTTGTTAGCGAGTGCCCTCCTCACTAGGCGGGCGAGGGAAGCTGCTCATCAGCAACTCCATACTTAGGTTGCTGCTGATGGAGCTGGTACTGCTCCTACCCCCCCCTCCCACCACACACACACCCTTCCCACAGCAGCCGCGGCAATGGTACGCGAGCGCTGAAGAACCCCCCGGTCAGACCTGTCAGAGGAGGGACGATGCCGCACATGGGCTGCGGCCAACTGACTACGGAGGATTTCTCTATAGTATTTGAGTTTGTCCTCCCTCTCAGCAGCTGATAAAAAGGCTCCCATTTTGGAACGGTAGCGAGGGTCCAATAGGGTGGAGAGCCAGAAGTCATCCCTCTGCCGGATGCTGACTATTCGGCTGTCACTAGGCAGGCAAATCAGCATGCTGCGGGCCATCTGCACATGTGACTCCGAGGGACTCCCTGCCTCCATCTCTACTGTATCCATCTCTTCAACCTATCACTAACCTCTGGCATCATCCATTCACCATTTAAGCATGCCACCATCACACCCATCCTGAAGAAAACTTCTCTTGACCCCTCCTCTCTGTCCAACTATCGCCCCATCTCACTGCTTCCATTTGCTTCGAAACTCCTCGAACAACATGTCTACCTTCAACTGTCCTCCCATCTGTCCTCCAACTCTCTTCTTGACCCACTGCAATCTGGTTTCCGATCCCATCACTATACAGAAACTGCCCTAACCAAAGTCACCAACGACCTATTAACCGCAAAAGCCTCACGTCACTACTCTGTGCTTCTCCTCTTAGACCTGTCCTCCGCCTTTGACACTGTCGACCACTCACTCCTCATAAAAATCCTCTTCTCCCTCAGCATCACGGACTCAGCCCTTTCTTGGATCTCCTCATACCTCACTGATCGGACATTCAGTGTCTCTCACTCTCGCACCACCTCCTCCCCTCGCCCTCTCTCTGTTAGTGTCCCCCAGGGGTCAGTCCTGGGCCCACTACTCGTCTCTATCGACACTCTTGGTCTGGGTCAGCTCATAGCATCACATGGCTTCCAGTACCACCTGTATGCTGATGACACCCAACTCTACATCTCCGGCCCAGACATTAACGCTCTACTGTCCAGGATCCCAGACTGCCTATCATCCATATCCTAATTCTTCTCCTCCAGTCTTCTATAACTTAATATAGAGAAAACTGAATTCATTATCTTTTCACCGTCCCACTCCATCCCGCCACCTGATCTCTCTATCATAGTCAATGGCTCTACACTCTCGGCGGTGCCGCAAGTCCGCTGCCTTGGGATAACACTCGACTCTGCTTTGTCCTTCAAATCCCAAATCCAAACCCTTACCTCCACCTGCCGGCTCCACCTGAAAAACATCTCTCGCATCCGCTCATTCCTTAACCCTGTCACTACAAAAATGCTTATCCACGCCCTTGTCATCTCCCGCCTCGACTACTGCAACATCCTTCTCTGTGGCCTTCCATCCAGCACTCTCGCTCCCCTCCAATCCATACTCAACTCTGCTGCCCATCTTATCCACCTCTCTCCTCGCTACTCCTCTGCCTCTCCCCTCTGCCAATCCCTACACTGGCTACCCATTGCCCAGTGCATTAATTTCAAGTTACTAACCCTGACCTACAAGTCTCTCCATAACCTCTCCCCTCCATACATCTCTGCTCTAATCTCCAGATACGCCCCCTCACGCAACTTCAGCTCCTCACAGGATCTTCTTCTCCACTCTCCTCTTGTCACCTCCTCACACAACCGTCTCCAAGATTTCTCTCGTGCCTCCCCCATACTCTGGAACTCGCTGCCACAACACCTCAGACTCTCCCCAACTTTCACCAGCTTCAAAAGCAATCTGAAAACCCACCTCTTCAGGATTGCCTATGACCTAGAATAACACCTCTGTCACTACACCCCACAAACATATCTGCCCCTCACCTTCTGTTTCTTTCCCCCTTCCTAGTAGATTGTAAGCCTTCGCGGGCAGGGCCCTCTCTCCCTCTGTACCTGTTGTTAGTCATAAATTATCACTATTGTAAATGTTTGACTTATGTTATGTATGTAACCCCCTGAATGTACAGCGCCCTGGAATCAATGGCGCTATAAAATAAATAATAATGATAATAATAATAATATACTGCCACGGTGCTTGCGGATCATCTGCCTTGTCTTCCTTATCTCCATCTACCTCCTCCAGATGCTCCTGCTCCTCTTCTCCTGTAGCCTGGGTAGAAAAAGCACTCATTTCACCAGACAATGCTTGTGCTCCAATTGCTCCTCCTCCTCCAGTTCAGTCCCCACCGAACTCATGTGCCACGTCTCCAGACCCCTGCCCAGACAGAATTTTTAGCATCTGTTCCAGGACATGAAGAGGTGGAATGACGTTATTCATCCTGTAGTCCTGGCAACTGACAAATAACGTGGCCTCCTCAAATGGCCTCAGCAATCGGCAGGTGTCACACATGAGCCGCCACTGGCTGACATCAAAGTTACACAGGGGAGTACTCCTGTCCGCCTGGATCATCAAAAAATCGTTAATGGCCGTTCTCTGTTCATACAGTCAGTCCAACATGTGCAGGCTGGAATTCCAACGGGTGGAAACATTGCATATCCGCGTGTGTTGTGGGAGGCCATTCTGCCGCTGCAACTCGAGGAGGGTGTGCCTGGCTTTGTAGGAATGGATGAAGTGCATGCATAGTTTCCTGGCCATTTTCAGAGTCTTCTGAAGATCGGTGGAAGACTTCAGGAACCTTTTCACAACCATATTGAACACGTGCGCCATGCAGGGTGCATGGACCCTCCCTCCTCGGTGCAGCACCGACATCATGTTCCTCCCATTGTCCGTCACCATGGTTCAGATTCGCGAAGAAAGCCACACATCGATATCCTGCTGCATAACACAGAGCAGTTCCTCCCCTGTGTGACTTCGTTCGCCAAGGCAAGCCAGGTGTAGAACTGCGTGACACCGCTGTTCCCTACAAATGTGGTATGATGGAGCAGTACTTGTGGAGGCTGAGATGGTGGTGGTGGTGGAGGAGGAGGCGGACATTGTCGCAGGAGCAGAAGTTTGACAACGTGGAGGAGAAAGCAGCGTCTCCTGTGCAAGTTTTTGGTGTGGCTGGGCAGGAAGCACATTCACCCAGTGGGCCGTAAAGGACATGTACTGGCCCTGACCGTAGTTACAGCTCCGCATGTCCGTGCTGCTGTACACCTTGGAACAAACCAATAAGCTCAAGGACTGGCCCACCTTCTGTTCTACATGTTTGTGAAGGGCTGGTACTGCCTTTTTGGAAAATAAATTACGGCTTGGAACTCTCCACCTCGGCTCGGCACAGGCCATTAATTCTCTGAACGGTGCAAGTTCCACCATTTGGAAAGGGAGGGACTGCAGTACCAACAACTTGGACAGGAGCACAGTCAGCTTCTGCACCTTACGATGGTTGGACGCATACTGTTGTCTCTTTTCAATCGCCTCGTTGAACGACTGCTGGCACCATGAGTAGCGAGGAGCAGGAGAGTCTGGACCGGGAGATGATGGCAAAGAGAAACAGCTCCCTTCTGCAGAGGTGGTGGAGAAGGATGGACCACCACATCTGAGCCACGTTTCTCCCAGGCCACCGGATGGTGACGCTGCCTGTGTTGACGCAGGGCCCTGGCAACACTTCACTTTCTGCCCACAGATTCTACATATACCCATATTCGGCTCCTCCAGTGTCTTAGCAAAGAACTGCCACACCGCGGAGTAGCTGATTTTACCACCAATACTCCGCACTGAGTGACTACTACTGCCGTTGCCTCGCTGAGCCCCTGTGCAGCTACTTTCTTGGACCTGCAAAGCGGGTTTACTACCCCGTGGCCATTTGGCTCCTGACCTCGCACTGCTGATACCCTGCTGACTCACAGCCACACTACCCACTTGCTGGCAGCGCCGCAGCCTGAGGCACCAGCTTCCGTCCTCTTCTCCTGACGATGATGAAGCCCTTGCTTCACCCGGCTCCCAAGTGCGGTCGGCTACAACATCATGGCTTATTGTTTGATCTTCACTGCTATCCTCCTCAACGGTCTTGGTATACAGAGGCTGACCCCTCACAACATGGCCTCCCATCCCACTCTCCACATCTATACTTGCCACCTACTGCAAGAAGCAGGGAATATTGGCCCCATTTCTTCCACACCCAAGTAGCTGCTGACTGTCCTCCTCAAATTTTTTCATCCCTCGCTGTATAGTGGCGCTGAGCCCAGACCACATAATACATCCTGCTGAGGGAACCGGATGGACAGTTTGCGGGTTGAGGACAGGTGAGGGTCGCTGACCCGGTCCGGGCCTTTGCCAACTAAGGGTTGTGTCTGATTTTCCCACCGACTCTTGGCTGGGGTTGTCAGATGTCATCTGGGGGAAGTGGATGACCTAGTCAACCAATCAAGAACCCTTGGGGTTGCGGGGTCAACACACGGGCCGCTAGATGACACCAGCATTCTGGCCTCAATGAGTGACCCCTGCAGCGACGTCCCCTTACTGTGCTGTGATCTGTGCCTGCTCCAGGAATGTTTGTGCCACTGCCACTTGCATGTGAAGAGCCTGACACCTGGATTGTATGGATGGATGGATTGTATAGGGCAGTTGGGATACTGCCTGATGTCGTTTTGCTTAAACTGATTGAAAGTGCATGATCCATATACAATATAACCTCTCTGTCATCTCTCTAACATACAGTTTGTTCAAAAATGTACAGACTCTGTTTAATGAAGATATCTGTATATGATAAATACACACCCTGTATTTGACTCCAAATGAACCCACTAACAGGCTTGGGTAAACCCTTTGGAAAATAAACTGCGCTCCACAAATGGGCAGGAAAAATTTACTTGTATGTGCCGTTCAAAAACACTGTGTATTTTACTGCATATAAAAGCGCAAACAGGGTTAATTAACCTTCGGATAGGAATTATGCTTCAGGCAAAATTCCTTCTTTGGTGTTGAAAAACACTGTTTCTTTTACTGACTACAACAGCAGAAAACGCTTAATTAACCCTTGGGTATATATTGCGCAAAAGAAATGAAACTGCCAAAAATTTAAAAGCTATGTGGCTTTTTGAAACGACGGTTTATTTTACTGACTACAACAGCAGAAAAACACTTTTAAATTTAAACCCTTTGGAAAAATTAATTATGCTACAGGGAAAATTTTTCTTTGACATTGAGAAACACAGTTTCTTTTACTGACTACAACAGTAGAAAAACGCTTAATTAACCCTTGAATATAAATGGCGCAAAATAAATGAGCTGCCAAAAATAAAAGCAGAAAAACGCTTAATTAAACCTTGAATATAAATTGCGCAAAAGAAATGAGCTGCCAAAAATTAAAGCTATGTGGCGTGTTAAAACGACGTGTATTTTACTGACTACAAAAGCAGAAAAACACTTAATTAACCTTCAGATATGAATTATGCTACAGGCAAAATTTCTTCTTTGGCGTTTAAAAAAAACCCTTTCTTTTACTGACTCCAATAGCACAAAGACGTTTAAGTAGCCCTTTAAAGGGGTTGTCTCGCTACAAAGAATAGCTTTCAAATTGTAGGGAACACAAAATAAAGACATTTTCCAAATATATTGCTTTGTTTTCCTCTGTTTCCCTAAGGAGATACAAGTGAATTTATGACCTCCCTGGCTTTTTTATTTTCCCTCGTAACTGACCTGTAAAAAATTTTCCCCCTGTGTTTGTTCATGAGAAAACAGTGAGTGATGTCATAAACACAGGTCAAGGGAAGTTTTCCTGTTTTGGTCAGCAAAAAAAGTTGATTTAGTAAAATAAACCAAAATGAAATTTAGGGTTTTTGGTTTTTGGGGATCAGTTAAAAATCCTGTTGTAGTTTCAGAAGCTAATCTATCAATTTGCATCTGAAACACGTACATGGACTGTCAAGCATGGGCTTATGCAATTTAGTAAATTTTTGAACCGGGAAGGGGCAGAGTTTTTTTTGATTTTCTAAACTCTGAAGGGAACAACCCTTTATTTAAATTGGCAAAAGAAATGAGCACCAAAAATTCTGGTTTTTGGATTGTAAAACGCTGTATTTTTAAACTGTATTAAAGAAAAAAGGCTTAGGATAATTGGTTTCTTGTGTAAAGGAGCAGATGCATTAAATGTATATCACTGAATTGGAGAAAACTGGTTAAATTCCATTCCCACAAAATCAAAATTTAGAAGTATGAAAAAGAAAAGTCTTAAAAAAAAAAAGCTGACACCCCCCAAAAATTTGCTGTTTTAAAAAGTTTTTTCCTTTGTTGAGATCCCAGCTACAGGAGCTGCAGCAGCCTAAAAAAGGGACAGAGAGAAGAATGTGAACTGCCACGCGTTGATTATACTTTTTGGTGAGTCACAGAATCCCCCTGGTCTTGATTGGCTTATCTCTGACATGTCATTTTTTGGCTACTCCTTTCTTCCCCCAGAGTTTTTGCCCATGAAAACCCCCGTGTTGCGCCATTTTTATTAATTTAAAAAAAACGCTTCGTTCCGCGAATCACCCCAAAATTCGACTTCTTCAGAATCGAAAGTTTTTGGAAATTTTAACAATTCCACTTGTTAGAATCGATTGCCCATCTCAAAAAATAAACTTTTTAAGGGGGGGCTTAACATTACCTATGCTTATTTGGTAATATATGTAGGTTCTGTCAAAAAAGGTGGGCCTGAGGTTGTGGGGAAATAAAGGGAATGCGAAAAACAAAAGGTTTTTAAAGTTTTCTGCGTGGTTATATCCCCT
>JAODAL010013161.1:0-92386 GCA_025379985.1 Phyllomedusa bahiana
TCGCGTTCCAGGACAGGGATATTCAATGTCCAGTTCAAGTAAGATGATGGTTCAAATCATACTGCCTTCTGGCACTTTTAATTTGTGGGTGATGCAGGTTTAAGGTCAGGCTGTGGTACAAGACAGGGATAGTAAATGGTCTGTGACTTTTTTCTGTGACTTTTATAACCTAAGTGTGTTGCCTAAGATGTAGGACGTATCCATTTGATTGTTGGTGGATGTTAATTTCAGCTTCTCCCAGCCATTTATGGGTGTAATAATGAAGGTGTTGTTGCTCTCCCATAGACTTTAATGGAAATCGCTCATAATCGATGCTCACTATCGAAAAACCTTATCGATAGCGGCCGACTATCGACTATCGATCGATCTCGATAGCCAACGCAATCGCTCAACACTAATAACAATATTAAAACTTCAAAGCACTCCCCTTTTTATAGACCAAAAAAATGAGTCCCCAAAAATTGGAATAAAAAGTGACCAAAAGGGGGCGTGGCTTGGCATGCTGGCTGAAGGACATGGGTGACTGAGCTCCTCACCGTGCACGCAGTAAAATAGGGGAAAAACTCTGCACAAATGGGACTAAAGAAGGGGAAAAGAAAGCCCAGAGACTCCTCAGCGGGTGGTGAGCCCGGAATTCTAATCTCTAATTATTTTACACCGCTTGTGGGGCAAGCAGAAGACTCCGACAGCGCCTCGCCGGAGCGGGCGCCATCTTGGCAGGACCTGAGACCTCCGCGGCGCTCAGCAGCAGGCCGGGCACAGAGGAGAGAGAGCGAACTACCGGACCATACCTGTGCTCCCGCCGAACCTTGAGAGTCCCGACGTGAAACCTTGGCAGGTGCTAACCGGCAGTTACAGCGACAGGCAGCCAGAGAGGAAGGAGAGGAACACGCGCCGGAACTACATTCTAGTGCCTCACCCGGAGCACAGTCCACGCAGACTTCCACAGCAGAGGAGAGACGCAGAGGCCCTGTCACCACTCCACAGGACTCCCGGTTCAGACCTGACACAGCAATGGAGGTCGCAGTGAGTAAAGCATCCATCCCCCACAGTGGCCCCCCAGAAAGACAGGGCAGCATGGCGGCGCCACTTGGCGGGTCGCCATCTTGTGGAGAGGACACTCACACCAGCCCTAATGGGAACATGGCGCGAGCAGAGAGGCAAACCCCTTGCAAGGGGAAAGGGCTGACCTCCTCTGCAGTCGGTCCCTGACCCATTGGAGGATCTAATGTTGTGCCTGCAAACAGCAGGCACCAATGGAGCACTCACCTTGGCCCCAGATGAACCTGGACTATCTGCAGTGTGGTCCAGCGGTAGTTCTCCAGAGAGCAACTCAGCCTGTGCTGATGTTACTGATGCAGATCCCCCTAGCCAAATGATGAGACGAGAGTCGGGCTCCTATAGCAACATGCCCAGAGAGGAAGCCTTACAAACTCTGAGGGGTCACCCTGAATTACAGGCCCTACTATCTTTATACCTGTGAAAAACGATATTACTGCCATGGCGCAAGATCTTAAGGCTGCATGGCGGCAAGACTTGCAGATTGTGAAAACTGATATCAATATCCTGCAAGACAGGGTCCACAATCTTTAACAGTTCCAAACCACTGTCCTGCGCTCCATAGCGGACCTGCAATCCACAGTTGCCCACCAGAAAGTGCTTCACCAAGACCTCATAGACCACATGTACGATCTTGAGAATCGTAACAGAAGAAATAATATACGTATTCGAGGTCTCCTGGAGTCTGTTTCATCTCAAGACCTGCCTCAAGCCCTCACGAAATTTTTCAACATGCTTCTGGGAAAGAAAGAGGATGAACACATAGAGCTAGATAGGGCCCACAGAGCCTTAAGGCCACAGAGTAAGGATGATGCGCGCTCGCGCGATGTGATCTGCCGGATTCATTACTTTACAGTCAAAGAATCCATTATGAAAAAAACGAGACTCTCACAAAACCTAATGTGGGAGGGTGCAAAGATATCGGTCTACCCGGACTTATCCAGACGCACGCTGTGACTCAGGCTGACACTCAAACTGCTTCTGTCTGTGCTGCAGTCCCGTAATATACCATACCGCTGCGGATTCCCGTTCTCTCTGCAAGTGCGCAGAGGGGACAGGCTCATCTCGCTGCATACACCTGCGGAGTTGCCGTTGTTTCTGGAAGAGCTAGATCTACCGGACATCTCCTTACCAGAATGGGAGTCCATGTTCCTGATGCCCTCCCCGCCTCGCCTCCCGGCAGGGAGCACCCAAGTCAAGGCCAGGGATCAGCAGGGTGCCGCTAAACCGCAGAGACCTCGTAAGCCCCCCAGAAGTGTAGGCAATATAGACGGCATTAGAGGTGTGGTCAAAAGGGGACTACTGTTCAATATGCAATAATCCCCGGCTTTGAGATAACGCTGCCTTCTCCCTCCTTGCCCATTTACGGGCGAACACCGGGAGACCATCTTCTCCTGACTGTGGGGATCAGACCCCTCTACAAGTGCACCTCCAAGATTATTACATTCCGAGACTAACACATGTTGTGGGGTCCCCCCACTCTTCCTCATTTCAGGAGTCGGCACCTCTGATGTTAAAAGTGATATTCCATTTTGGTCCCATGATGTACTCTTTCATTCACAGCATTATCCGAACTGCGGTCATCCCTCCTATTTCTACCCTTTCCCATCACCTCTTTTCTCCTCCCCCCCCCTTTTTTTTTTTTTTTTTTCTCTCTCCTCTCTCTCCCCTTCTCTTCCCTTCCTCCCCCCCTCTGGCTGCAAACCGGATATAATTACTTCCCCAAGTATTTACATTTTGATTATGTAGATCGTGCACGTCCGATGTAGGTTAATGGAAATTGCTGCTGCTCGCCATATGGCGACTTGTGATGGCCAGTCACAGTCCCCCAATAGAGACGGATGTAGGCGGTCCATGCCTACTCACAGCAGCAGATATGTTGCAAACTATAGTTTTGTTGCCACACAAATTTTCCGTTGCCTTTTTGCTTTTGTTACTGGGTCCAATAGAAAAATTAGTCCACTGTTGGCCTTGGTTGGGAGTCCTGTGGTGGGAGAGGATCATAGGTGACTTGAGGTTGTAGCAGGTGGTTCTGGGACCAACATGACGTCCGTAAAAATCTCCTCCTTTAACATAAAAGGTTTTAATGTGCCGGAGAAGAGGTCTAAGATATTGTACCAGATGCATAAAGCAAAAAACCAAATCCTCTGTGTACAGGAGACCCACTTCTGCAGTGGGCAGCTGACCACCTGGAAAAATAAATATTACCCTGCCTGGTGCCATAGCAGCTGCGGAAACAACAAAACAAAGGGGGTAGCGATATTCTTCCATAGATCTCTGCCGCATAAGATTTTGGAGACCAGAGCAGATGAGGATGGTCGCTTCATTTTTGTGCGGTGCAGCATACGGGGCAGGGTCTACACTTTAGCCAATGTCTATGCCCCGAACCAGGGCCAATTAACGTTCCTGGATAAAACCTTAGATGAGCTTAACGCCTTCACCCAAGGTACGTTAGTGGTCTGTGGGGACTACAATGTCTCAAAATATACAGAAAAAGGGGAAATTTTTTTTTTTTTTAAATCATAAGAAAAAAAGAAACATGGCCATACTCACTGCTAGTAAAGCTGAAATGAGACTAGACAGCATAAAGGCAACATAGGCCCCCATGCTATTAAAGAAAAATACCCAGGTGCAGCTGATTGGTGGTAATCCATATATCTCTCCACTAGGTGGACAGAAAGCTGCACCTAAAATTGACATCTATTCACATAGCATGCAAAAAAGCCAAAAAGCCACAGTACCATACGTTGGGAGACTAAACAGATGCACAAATACCCGTAAGACAGACGCTCGCACACCTTCCATGCATGAGGGGGGCGGCTGCTGGTATTCTACTTGCATCCAATCTCCAGTACTGTTGGGCAAAAAAACTATTTTCACATACTGGAAAAATATCAAATATGAGGTATTGGTTAACATAATGGCCACTATATTGTAAGCCTGCAAGCCTCCTTCACGGCTCCTCATTTATTGCAGGTCCCTACACTCCCTTAAAATCACAAAATATACAGAAAAAGGGGAACAATTTTTTTTTAACTCAGAAGAAAAACAGAAACATGGCCATACTCACTGCTAGTAAAGCTGAAGTGAGACTAGACACAGCATAGAGGCAACATAGGCCCCCATGCTATTAAAGAAAAATACCCAGGTGCAGCTGATTGGTGGTAATCCATATATCTCTCCACTAGGTGGACAGAAAGCTGCACCTAAAATTGACATCTATTCACATAGCATGCAAAAAAGCCAAAAAGCCACAGTACCATACGTTGGGAGACTAAACAGATGCACAAATACCCGTAAGACAGACGCTCGCACACCTTCCATGCATGAGGGGGGCGACTGCTGGTATTCTACTGGCATCCAATCCCCAGTACTGTTGGGCAAAAAAACTATTTTCACATACTGGAAAAGTATCAAATATGAGGTATTGGTTAACGTAATGGCCACTATATTGTAAGCCTGCAAGCCTCCTTCACGGCTCCTCATTTATTGCAGGTCCCTACACTCCCTTAAAATCACAAAATATACAGAAAAAGGGGAAAAAATTTTTTTAACTCAGAAGAAAAACAGAAACATGGCCATACTCACTGCATGCTGTCTAGTCTCACTTCAGCTTTACTATCAGTGAGTATGGCCATGTTTCTGTTTTTCTTCTGAGTTAAAAAAAAAAAAAAAATTAAATGGGAGCCTTTTTCCCAGCTATTGAGAGGGAGGACAAACTCAAATACTATAGGGAAATTCTCCGTAATCAGTTGGCCGCTGCCTATGTGCGGCATCGTCCCTCCTCTGACAGGTCTGACCGGGGGGTTCTTCAGCGCTCATGTACTACTGCCGCGGCTGCTGGGGGAAGGTGGGGGTAGGAGCAGTACCAGCTCCATCAGCAGCAACCTAAGTCTGGAGTCACTGATGAGCAGCTTCCTTCACCCGCCTAGTGAGGAGGGCAGTCGCCAGCAGCAGCAGGACCTGGAGCAGACCCTGAACCAACAGGTGGTGGCCTACTTGGACAGCACTCTGCCACCCCAGTTAGAAGATCCGCTGGACTACTGGGCAGCCAAACTGGATGTGTGGCCGCAACTTGCCGAGTTTGCAGTGGAGAAGCTGTCCTGCCCGGCCAGTAGTGTGGCATCAGAGCGGGTGTTCAGTGAGGCGAGGGCCATCGTTACCACAAGGAGAACCCGCTTGTCCACGGGAAATGTGGAACGACTGACCTTTGTCAAGATGAATCAGGCGTGGATCGGCCAGGATTACCACACACCAATGCCTTAGGCGTCAGACTACATCAGCCATGACGCCTCACCCAAACTGTAAGAAATGAGTCTGGGTTCAAACTACCTGCCTCAGCCACTATTCTGATGCCACCACTCGCCTGATGCCACACATCTGCTGACAGTTTCTCCATCTTTCACCAACCATCTTTACCAGGGACTGGTATTGCCACCCACCTCCACACTCTGTGTCATTGTGCCACTCTCTGACCTCATGCTGTTGCTCCTGCCGCTGTCACCTCCACTCTCTGTCATTGAGCCACTCTGTGGCCTACTCCAGTTTTTGCCACCTCCAGAATGTCATTGTGCCACTGTCTGACCTCATGCTGCTGCTGCCGTCACCTCCACTCTCTGTCATTGTGCCACTCTGTGGCTTACTCCTGTTTTTATCACCTCCAGAATGTCATTGTGCCACTGTCTGACCTCATGCTGCTGTGGCTGCCGCCGTCACCTCCATACTCTGTCACTAATGTTGCCACCTGAGCTCTCAGCTTGTTTTTTTCCAGCTTTTGCTGGCATGACTTTATCAGGCAACATTCCCGCTTCAGTTTTTTGGTCAGTTTTGCCCTCTTAAGTGCTCAGGGAATTTTTGAGTGAAGCGATTCTAATAGCGGCGGCAGTCATGTGCGTGTCATATTAAAAGACAGCATTGTATGAAGACCAAATCAAGCTCCCTCTGAATATTTAAGCATGGCACAACGTTCTACAGCACCCTGCAGGCTCTGTGCAGCCTGGAAATAGCTGTTTTTTTAACGTGATTCGTCCCGAAGTAATTCAGAACGAAGTTATTTTTGTAGGGAAATTCGGCAAAGTGAGCGAACCGAATTTTGAGAAATTCGCCCATCTCTAGTTGTAGCCATCTCTAGTCAGCTTACCTGCTGACTTATATATCCCAGGGAAATCCTTGAGTGGAACTATTGGGAGTAAGCACCCACCCTGCTCTATGTTTCCTCCCAATGAAAGGCTGACCCGGGAATGGATGGAAGCCATACTAACATATTAAACATATGACGACAGTCTATACTGTCGGCACCTAAGTTTGGCCTTTCATTCCACCAAGGCTCCATACCTTTGTGGCATGTGTCTGAACTTTGGAAGGTGCATGCAAGGACCCTGGTCGGGATATATACACCATTATATATAGAGATGGGCGAATCGATTCTAACGAAGTTGGAATTCATTTAGAATTTCAGGAAAACTTCGGTTCGGAACGAAGTCGAAGTTTGGGGGACTTCGGGTAAACGAAGTGTGCTTTTGATTGATAAAATGGCTGCGAGCACATGGCGCTACATGGGGCAAAGCACTCTGGGAGGAAGAAGGGCATAGCATGCATGACATGTGCTGAGATGAAGCCAATCAGAGACCGGCGGGATTCTGTGACGTCACTGCACTATATAAGTCCGGGAGTGACGCTGGGAGCTCACACTCCTCTCACTGTGCTCATCAGGGAAGGTGCTGCCGCGGCTGATAGCTCTCATTGAAGAATTAATTTTTATATAGCGATTTTTGTGGGGTGTCTCAGCTTGTCTCAGAGACTGCTTCTCTTAACGTTCTATTTCTGATTTTTTTGGGGTATTGGATCTGAAATCCAGTGTGTGTCCACTGCAGCTGCATATACATTCAATATCCAAGTGGGATCTAAGCCAGTTCCTGTTGTATTCATTTAAAGAAACAGCGTTTTTACAATACAAATACCACTTAATTTTTGGCTGCTCAATTCTATTGCGCAATTTACATCCAGGGGTTAATTAAGCGTTGTTTTGCTGGTGTGCTGACCCCAAGAAACCGTCATTTTCAACGCTTAAATATATACATTTTTCCTGTAGCATAATTCACAAGCAAAGGTTAATTACAATTTTATCTCTTGTTGTGTAGAGTAGAAAACACACAATTGTAACACGCTACAAAGCTACTAGTTTGTGGTGGCCAAATTGTTTGGCGCAATTTACATCCAGGGGTTAATTAAGCGTTGTTTTGCTGGTGTGCTGACCCCAAGAAACCGTCATTTTCAACGCCAAAATATATACATTTTTCCTGTAGCATAATTCACAAGCGAAGGTTAATAACAATTTTATCTCTTGTTGTGTGGCGTAGAAAACACGCAATTGTAACACGCTACAAAGCTACTAGTTTGTGGTGGCCCAATTGTTTGGCGCAATTTACATCCAGGGGTTAATTAAGCATTGTTTTGCTGGTGTGCTGACCCCAAGAAACCGTCATTTTCAATGCCAAAATATATACATTTTTCCTGTAGCATAATTCACAAGCGAAGGTTAATTACAATTTTATCTCTTGTTGTGTGGCATAGAAAACACGCAATTGTAACACGCTACAAAGCTACTAGTTTGTGGTTGCTCAATTCTTTTGCGCAATTTACATCCAGTGGTTAATTAAGCGTTGTTCTGCAGTTGTACTCAGTAAAAGAAACTTTGTTTTTCACCGCCACAGAAGAAATTCTGTAGCATAATTCATATCCGAAGGTTAAATTAAGCCTGTTTGTGCTTTTATATTCAGTAAAAATACACAGAGTTTTTAAACGGCACATACAAGTCAATTTTTCCTGCCCATTTGTGGAGCGCAATTTATATCCAAGGGTTACCCAAGCTTCTTAGTGGGTTCATTTGGAGTCAAATACAGGGTGTGTATTTATCATATACAGATATCTTCATCAAACAGTGTCTGTACATTTTAGAACAAACAGTATGTCAGACAGAGAGGTGGCAGGCTCTTCACCTGTGAGTGGCAGAGGCACAAACATTCCTGGAGCAGGTCGCAGCACAGCAAGGGGACGTCGCAGCAGGGGTCACTCGGTGAGGCCACAACTGCCGCTGTCATCTAGCGGCCGTGTACTGACTAGCAACCCAATGGTTCTTGATTGGTTGACTAGGTCATCCACTTCCTCCCAGATGACATCTGACAACCCCAGCCAAGAGTCGGTGGGAACGTCAGACACAACCCTTAGTTGGCATGGCCCGGGAGCGGGTCAGCGGCCCTCACCTGTCCTCAACCCGCCTCTGTCCCATCCGGTTCCCTTAGCCAGAAATCTACTATATGGTATGGGCTCAAGGCCACTAAATAGCGAGGATGAACAATTTGAGGAGGGCAGTCAGCAGCTACTTGACAGCGAAGAAATGGGGCCAATATCCCCTGCTTCTTGCGGTAGGCGGCAAAGTATAGATGTTGAGAGTGGCATGGGAGGTCATGTTGTGAGGGGTCAGCCTCTGCATACCAAGACCGGTGATGAGGACAGCAGTGACAATGAAACACAAATAGATGATGATGTAGCCGACCGCACTTGGGAGCCGGGTGAGGCAAGGGCTTCATCATCGTCAGGAGAAGAGGGCGTCAGCTTGCGCGTCAGGCAGCGGCGCAGCCAGCAAGTGGGTCGTGTGGCCGTGAGTCAGCAGGATAGCAGCAGTGTGAGGTCGGGAGCCAAGCGGCCACGGGGCAGAATACCCGCTTCGCAGGTCCACGGCAGTGGCGGCACAGGGGCTCAGCGAGGCAGCGGCGGCAGTAGTCTCTCAGTGCGGAACGTTGGCGGTAAAATCAGCTACTCGGCGGTGTGGCAGTTCTTTGCTAAGACACCGGAGGAGCCGAATATGGGTATATGTAGAATCTGTAAGCAGAAAGTGAAGCGTGGCCAGGGAGCTAACGTTGGCACCACAGCCCTGCGTCAACACATGCAGCGTCACCATCCGGTGGCCTGGGAGAAACGTGGCTCAGATGTGGTGGTCCATCCTGCCGCCGCAGCAACAGCAGCAGCGCCCAGTGGCACGCATGCCATTGCAGCCAGTCAAAGCTCCACCACCTCTGCAGAAGGGAGCTGTTTCTCTTTGACATGATCTCCCGGTCCAGATGCTCCTGCTCCTCGCTACTAATGGCGCCAGCAGACGTTCAGCGAGGCGATTGCAAAGAGACAATAGTATGCGTCCAACCATCCTAAGGTGCAGCAACTGACCATGCTCCTGTCCAAGTTGTTGGTACTGCAGTCCCTCCCTTTCCAAATGGTGGACTCTGCACCATTCAGAGAACTAATGGCTTGTGCCGAGCCAAGATGGAGAGTTCCAAGCTGTAATTTCTTTTCCAAAAAGGCAGTACCAGCACTTCATAAATATGTAGAACAGAAGGTGGGCCAGTCCTTAAGCTTATCGGTTTGTTCCAAGGTGCACGGCAGCGCGGACGTCTGGAGCTGTAACTACGGTCAGGGCCAGTACATGTCCTTTACGGCCCACTGGGTGAATGTGCTTCCGGCCCAGGCACACCAACAACTTGGACAGGAGACGCCGCTTTCTCCTCCACGTTGTCAAACTGCTGCTCCTGCGCCAATGTCCGCCTCCTCCACCACCACCACCATCTCAGCCTCCACAAGTACTGCTCCATCATACCACATGTGTAGGGCACAGCGGTGTCACGCAGTTCTACACCTGGCTTGCCTCTGCGAACGAAGTCACACAGGGGAGGAACTGCTCCGCGTCATGCAGCAAGAAATCGATGTGTGGCTTTCTCCGCGCCAACTGCAAATCGGAACCATGGTGACGGACAATGGGAGGAACATGGTATCTGCGTTGCACCGAGGAGGGATGGTCCATGCGCCCTGCATGGCGCACGTGTTCAATCTGGTTGTGAAAAGGTTCCTGAAGTCTTCCACCGATCTTCAGAACATTCTGAAAATGGCCAGGAAACTGTGCATGCACTTTATCCATTCCTACAAAGCCAGGAACACCCTCCTCGAGTTGCAGTGGCAGAACGGCCTCCCCCAACACACTCTGATATGCGATGTTTCCACCCGTTGGAATTCCAGCCTGCACATGTTGGACCGACTGTATGAACAGAGAAAGGCCATTAACGATTTTTTGATGATCCAGGCAGACAGAAGTACTCCCCTGTGTAACTTTGATGTCAGCCAGTGGCAGCTCATGCGTGACACCTGCCGTTTGTTGAGGCCATTCGAGGAGTCCACGTTATTTGTCAGTCGCCAGGACTACGGGATGAATAACGTCATTCCACTGCTTCATGTCCTGGAACAGATGATGAAAAATCTGTCTGGGCAGGGGACTGGAGACGTGGCGACTACATCTCGTGGCCACATGTGTCCGGTGGGGTCTGAAATGGAGAGGAGGAGAGGAGGACATTGGAGCAGAAGCTTTGTCTGGTGAAATGAGTGGATTTTTCTACCGAGGTGACATGTGAGGAGGAGCAGGTGTAGCTGGAGGTGGTGGTTGTAGATGAGGAAGACAAGGCAGATGACCCACAAGCACCGTGGCAGTATACAGTGAAAATGGAGGCAGGGAGCCCCTCGGAGTCACTTGTGCAGATGGCCCGCAGCATGCTTATTTGCCTGGCTAGTGACAGCCGAATAGTCAGCATCCGGCAGAGGGATGACTTCTGGTTCTCCACCCTATTAGACCCTCGCTACCGGTCCAAAATGGGAGCCTTTTTCCCAGCTATTGAGAGGGAGGACAAAATCAAATACTATAGGTAAATCCTCCGTAATCAGTTTGCCGCTGCCTATGTGTGGCCTCGTCCCTCCTCTGACAGCTCTGACCGGGGGGTTCCTCAGCGCTCACGTACTACTGCCGTGCCGTGGGGGGTAGGAGCAGTACCAGCTCCATCAGCAGTAACCTAAGTCTGGAGTCACTGATGAGCAGCTTCCTTCACCCGCCTAGTGAGGAGGGTAGTCGCCAGCAGCAGCAGGAGCAGGACCTGGAGCAGTCCCTGAACCAACAGGTGGTGGCCTACTTGGACAGCACTCTGCCACCCCAGTTAGAAGATCCGCTGGACTACTGGGCAGCCAAACTGGATGTGTGGCCGCAACTTGCCGAGTTTGCAGTGGAGAAGCTGTCCTGCCCGGCCAGTAGTGTGGCATTAGAGCGGGTGTTCAGTGCAGCGGGGGCCATCGTTACCCCAAGGAGAACCCGCTTGTCCACGGGAAATGTGGAACGACTGACCTTTGTCAAGATGAATCAGGCGTGGATCGGCCAGGATTTCCACACACCAATGCCTTAGGCGTCAGACTACATCAGCCATGACGCCTCACCCAAACTGTGAGAAATGAGTCTGGGTTCAAACTACCTGCCTCAGCCACTATTCTGATGCCGCCACCCGCCTGATGCCACACATCTGCTGACAGTTTCTCCATCTGCCACCAACCATCTTTACCAGGGACTGGTATTGCCACCCACCTCCACACTCTGTCATTGTGCCACTCTGTGGCCTACTCCTGTTTTTGCCACCTCCAGAATGTCATTGTGCCACTGCCTGACCTCATGCTGCTGCTGTGGCTGCTGCCGTGACCTCCACACTGTGTCATTGTCCCACTCTGTGGCCTACTCCTGTTTCTGCCACCTCCAGAATGTCATTGTGCCACTGCCTGACCTCATGCTGCTGCTGTGGCTGCTGCCGTGACCTCCACACTGTGTCATTGTGCCACTGTCTGACCTCATGCTGCTGCTGTGGCTGCTGCCGTGACCTACACACTGTGTCATTGTCCCACTCTGTGGCCTACTCCTTTTTTTGCCACCTCCAGAATGTCATTGTGCCACTGTCTGACCTCATGCTGCTGCTGTGGCTGCTGCCGTGACCTCCACACTGTGTCATTGTGCCACTGTCTGACCTCATGCTGCTGCTGTGGCTGCTGCAGTGACCTACACACTGTGTCATTGTCCCACTCTGTGGCCTACTCCTGTTTTTGCCACCTCCAGAATGTCATTGTGCCACTGCCTGACCTCATGCTGCTGCTGTGGCTGCTGCCGTGACCTACACACTGTTTCATTGTGCCACTGTCTGACCTCATGCTGCTGCTGTGGCTGCTGCCGTGACCTCCACACTGTGTCATTGTGCCACTGTCTGACCTCATGCTGCTGCTGTGGCTGCTGCCGTGACCTACACACTGTGTCATTGTCCCACTCTGTGGCCTACTCCTGTTTTTGCCACCTCCAGAATGTCATTGTGCCACTGCCTGACCTCATTCTGCTGCTGTGGCTGCTGCCGTGACCTCCACACTGTGTCATTGTCCCACTCTGTGGCCTACTCCTGTTTTTGCCACCTCCAGAATGTCATTTTGCCACTGCCTGACCTCATGCTGCTGCTGTGGCTGCTGCCGTGACCTCCACACTGTGTCATTGTGCCACTGTCTGACCTCATGCTGCTGCTGTGGCTGCTGCCGTGATCTCCACACTGTGTCATTGTCCCACTCTGTGGCCTACTCCTGTTTTTGCCACCTCCAGAATGTCATTTTGCATTGTCTAACCTCATGCTGCTGCTGTGGCTGCTGCCGTGACCTATACACTGTGTCATTGTCCCACTCCTGTTTTTGCCACCTCCAGAATGTCATTGTGCCACTGCCTGACCTCATGCTGCTGCCGTGACCTACACACTGTGTCATTGTGCCACTGTCTGACCTCATGCTGCTGCTGTGGCTGCTGCCGTGACCTCCACACTGTGTCATTGTGCCACTGTCTGACTTCATGCTGCTGCTGTGGCTGCTGCCGTGACCTCCACACTGTGTCATTGTGCCACTGTCTGACCTCATGCTGCTGCTGTGGCTGCTGCCGTGACCTACACACTGTGTCATTGTCCCACTCTGTGGCCTACTCCTGTTTTTGCCACCTCCAGAATGTCATTGTGCCACTGCCTGACCTCATGCTGCTGCTGTGGCTGACCTACACACTGTGTCATTGTGCCACTGTCTGACCTCATGCTGCTGCTGTGGCTGCTGCTGTGACCTCCACACTGTGTCATTGTGCCACTCTGTGACCTATTCCTGTTTTTGCCACCTCCAGAATATCATTGTGCCACTGTCTGACCTCATGCTGCTGTGGCTAGCGCCGTCACCTCCACACTCTGTCACTAATGTTGCCACCTGAGCTCTCAGCTTGTTTTTTTCCAGCTTTCTCTGGCATGACTTTATCAGGCAACATACACGCTTCAGTTTTTTGGTCAGTTTTGCCCTCTTAAGTGCCCAGGGAATTTTATAGTGAAGCGATTCTAAGAGCGGCGGCAGTCATGTGCGTGTCATACTAAAACACAACATTGTATGAAGACCAAACCAAGCTCCCTCTGCATATTTAAGCATGGCACAACGTTCTACAGCACTCTGCAGGCTCTGTGCAGCCTGGAAATAGCTGTTTTTTAACGTGATTCGTGCCGAAGTAATTCGGAACAAAGTTACTTTTTGCCGAGAAATTCGGCGAAGTGAACGAAACGAATTTCGGGAAATTCGTCCATCTCTAATTATATAGCCACCCGGCTGTTGCCACATTACATATCCCCCCCTTCTGCTCAGACCCGTGGGGGCGTAGCACCTTGTGCCCCGAAACTGTGCTGGGACCCGGGACGGTGTTCCACACAGAATTTGAAGTCCTTTAGAGCCAGGAACCACCGGGTTACCCTTGCGTTCTTCACCACCTTTCTTAACATCCCTTTTAATGTCTTGTTAAAACCTTCTACCAGACCATAGGTCTGGGGATGGTACACGGAGGTGCCCACTGGGGTAATTCTTAGCAGGCGACACAGCTCTTTTGTCACTTTGGACATAAATGGAGACCCCTGATCTGTCAGGATCTCCTTTGGGATCTCTGTACGGGTGAACAAATAGAAGAGCTCCTTAGCTATCCCTTTGGAGGAGGTGTTTCTGAGGGGTATGGCTTTGAGGTAGCAGGTGGCATAATCCAATACCACTAGGATATGCTGAAATCCTTGGGCCGACTTAGGGAGGGGGCCAACCAGATCCATGCCAATCCGCTCAAAGGGCACCTCTATAATGGGCAGAGAAACCAATGGACTCCAGAAATGGGGTCTAGAGGCATGGACCTGACACTCCGGACAAGATTGACAGAACTCATCCACTGCCTTATAGATGCCAGGCCAATAAAAGTTCCGCTGCACCCGCTCCCTAGTTTTCTCTGCCCCCAAATGTCCCCCCAACATATGGGAATGGGCTAGCTCCAGAACCAAACGGACATGCGTTCAGGGTACAACCAACTGCTCCACCACCTCTGTTGTTGTCTTTTTCACCCTGTACAGGAGGTTATTATGTATATGCGGTATATAAGCCAGAGGCGTAGCTATAGGGGGTGCAGAGGTAGCAGCTGTGTTACGGGTGTCCTCGCGACCCCCGTAACAGGTCGCGGGCACACCCGCACCTCCGCAGCTGCGAGCGGTGGCACAGCTCGGCATCCGGGCCAACTCCTCCCCTGGTTCCTGTGGTTTACCATCTATGTCCTTTACGCTTTCCAAGCATTCTGTAGGTTAGGGTTCCGCAATTGTTCCGTGCCAAAATTCCCTCTCGAGACTGGCAAGGGGGAGAGTTCCAACTCAGAGGGGGTCTCCTCTTGGTCTCCAGCCAGGACCGACAATGGAAAAGGCACCGGTTCTACATTATCACCATGGCATACGTTATTTACAGGTGGAACAACATCATACATGCATTTGTTTTTATTCCCTCATAAATCCCAAAACAAGGGGAAATCACATCCCATAATTGCCCTATGGGGTAAGCTTGCCACAACGGCCACCTCATGTTGTGTCACCCCATAGGCAGACTCTATTGCAAGTATGACAGTGGGGTAGTCCTTGGTGTCACCATGGATACACACTACCCCTATTCGGCGTGCGTGTAGTTGGTCCTGGTTCACCAGTTAGGCTTGCAATAGGGTCACCAAGCTCCCCAAGTCCAGGAGGGCCGGCACCAAATCCATTAACGGTGACAGTGCATTCTCGTCGGTCCACCCCAGCCGCAACCTGTGTGGAGTAAGATGGCCGTGCAAACCAGGAGGTACGCCTCCCCAAGCCACATTCCATGGGTTCCCCCATACCTGGGCACCGTGCCGCCACATGTCCCAGTCCTTGGCACCGCCAGCAGACTAAGGGGTCCCGGGCCTTAGAAACAGTCCCTTTTTGGGGTGGGTGACCTCTCCCCTCTTTCGCTTAACCGTGACCCCCCTTTTGGGACAGGAACAGTCTTACCGCGGGTGGAGGTCTGCGGATTCCCCTGGGGGTGTAGCACCTGCAGGAACTCCTCAGTAACACTTTATCTCTTCACCACCTCGAACAGTTCGTCCACGCTTTTGGGGTCTGACTAGCCCACGCACCACTGGAGCCTGATAGGAAGGGCCCGCGCAAAACGGTCACAGACCACCCGCTCGACCACCTGGGTAGGTGTGAAAGTCTCTGGCTGCAGCTAATTGTTGGTAAGATGGAACAGGTCGTACATTTGGGACCTTGTGGGTTTGGCAGGATCAAACTCCCAGGCTTGGACTCTCTGGGCTCTTACAGCCGTGTGACCCCCAGTCGGGCCAGTATCTCCCCTCGCAGTTTGAGGTAGTCCTTGGCATCCTGGACCCTTAGGTCGAAATAGGCCTTCTGCGGTTCGCCCGTTAGGAAGAGGGCCAGGACATCCGCCCACTGGTCCACCGGCAGCTGCTCTCTCTCTGCTATTCTTTCAAAGTTCCCCAGGTAAGCCTTGATGTCATCGTCCTTGGTCATCTTGCGCAGGGAACTTTGCACCACCTGGTGGGGTGTTGACTGACCACCAGTTGGCCCCGCTGACCTCACAGCCAAGACCTGTAGCTGTTGCTGCAGAGTCTGATTTACCTGCTGTTGCTCCATCACCGTGGCTTGGTGGGTCTCGATTAGCAGGCGGTTGGTCTCAGCTTGGGCCCGGATGGTCTCCTCTTGCGCCTTCTGCTGGCTGGCCGCCATCAGCTGGAGGTTAGTGTTCGCTTGTATCAGCTGTTTTACCAGCTTGTCCATTTTCACTGACTCGGCTGTCTGTGCGATAGCTGCTTTCGCCCAGGACATACGTTTCTTATGCTTCCTTCTGTCTCAGGTGTTCTCTCCTATCAGAGTACTGCCTCTAATATGCCCTTCACATACATCCACCATATGTGAGCTTTAGCGGCTCTGGAATCTTGGCACACGTGTGTTTTCAGGGAGAGACAGAGACAGATCTTTGGGTGTAAAATACAGGGCCTCTGTATTTTTATTAAGCAGCAAACACAAAGCAAGTGCAAGGCATGCACAAATACAAACAAAACAAAAACCTGCTCGTCTGAGCTCTGACTAACAAAGAAACACTTACTAACAGCTTGTAAGTATCCCTGCTGGTTCTCCAACATGTCTCCACCCAAGACTTGAAGGTAGTCTGGGGTTGTAGCCACCTTAGTCAGCTTAGAGTGCTGACTTATATATCCCAGGGAAATCCTGTAGTGGACTATGGGGAGTAAGCACCCACCTGCTCTATGCTCACTCACAATGAAAGGCTGAATCGGGAATGACTGGAAGCCATACTAACATATTAAACATATGTTGACAGTCTATACTGTCGGCACCTATCTAAGTTTGGCCTTTCATTCCACCAAGGCTCCTTACCTTGGTGGCATGTGTCTGAACTTCGGAAGGTGCATGCAATGACTCTGGCCCGGATATATACACCATTATATACCTTCCCTGCTGTTGCCATCTTACACTACCTACCTGGGACCTACCTATCTATCTAGATCTTATTTACCTATCTAATTGGGGCCTAAATACTGCTTATCTACCCACTTGAGGGCTATTTATCTACCTAAATGGCGCCTATCTACCTACCTTGAGCCTATATCAGACGCGTAACTTGAAGCTCCGGGCCCCTAGTGCAAAAAGTGAAATGGGTGCCAAAGTTACAATGTGCCACTTACAATCCTATATCTCCATATGTAGCAGAAGGGCTTATGGGCCCCCTCAAGCTGCAGGGCCCGATATCAACTTGTAACTGTCAGTGGAAGTGGATCCTATGGACCACCACAAGCGGTGGTGTAAGCCACGCCAGGGTGCGCTATCTAAATAGGTCCGGTTTTCACCTGAGCCCACCGCAAAGCGGGATGGACTTGCTGCGGCGGATTGCTACCAGGTTGCTACGCCTGACGTGAATTGCTTGCGGTGGTGGGCGAGGTGTTGCGTGGTACAGAATCGTGAAGCAGGCTCGTAGTCGGGGACAGGCAGAAGGTCAGGACAGCTGGCAATGGTTCGTGGTCAAGGGACGGAGGCAGAAGGTACGGTACACAGTATACAAACAAGATACACGGGAATGCTTCCTCTCAAGGCACAGTGCACTATGGATTCGGCAGGGTAACACAGAAGGGGCAGGACTTAAATAGGGATCAGTGGCTGGTGCAACCAATCACCTGCGTGATGTCCCTGTAAATTTAGCTGCAGTACCTCGCATGCGCCCTAGAGGGCAAGCGCGTACCCGGCCAGCAGCAGGAGCGTGCGCCGGGACGGAAACAGGAGCGTGGCGAGGTGAGTGGAAATCAGAGCTGTGGGCGCGCCCACAGCCCGGATGCCGTGCTGTGCCACCGCTCGCAGCTGCGGAGGTGCGGGTGTGCCAGCGACCTGTTACGGGGGTCGCGAGGACACCCGTAACACAGCTGCTACCTCTGCACCCCCTATAGCTACGCCTCTGGCTTATATACCGCATATACTCAAGTATAAATTGACCCTAATGTAAGCTGAGGCACTTAATTTTGCCACAAAAAACTGGGAAAACTTATTGACTCGAGTTTAAGCCTAGGGTAGAAAATGCAGCGACTACTGGTAAATAAAAAAAAATATATATTTATATACTAATAAAATTACATAGGCAGGTATAGACAGTTTAATTCCCATAGACAGGTAGAGGCAGGTATAGGTAGGTATATGTCCCCCATAGGCAGGTATAGGCAGGTATATGTCCCCCATAGGCAGGTATAGGCAGAGCTTTTTAAAAAATAAAAAATACAAGTACTCACCTCTCTCCCCCGCTGCTTTGAGATGCAGGAGGCGTGATATCATCAGGCTACGCAGGCAGCGCAAGTCTGCTTGCGGCCTTCCGGAGTCCTATTGCAAAGCAGGGAGTGATTTCTCTCTGCTCTGCAATAGTATCTTCAGCTGTATGTGCTCCAGGGGAGTAGCATACAGCTGAAGAGATCTCCGCCGGTGCCTGGGACATGGCAGTGCCTGGACGCCGACGGGTATCTAAAAAGTCAGCTGTATGCGCTCCCAGAGGAGTCGCATACAGCTTAAGAGATCTCCTCCGGCTCTCGGGCCATGGCAGCACCGAGACGTCGATGGGTGACTCGAGTATAAGCCAAGGAAGGATTTTTCAGCACATTTTTTTGTGCTGCATAACTTGACTTATACGGTACCCACCTAACTGAGAATTACTTACAGTATACCTACCTATATGGGGACAACATACCTACCTGGTACCTACCTAACACCTACCTACCTGGAGCCAATCTTCCCTCCATTACTATGGTCTACCTACCACCTGCCCGTTTACCTATCTACCTAGGACATTTCTAATTTCTAATTTCCTATCTGAGGCTCTGTCTACCTTTTTATCTTAAACCTCTACCTACCTATCTGGGGCCCTGTCTGACTACCTACCTACCCGGGGTCTCGCCTACCTACCTGAGACATTTCCCACTACCAACCTGGGGCCTTTACTAGCTACCCATCAGCCAAATATTAATTAGTGTTTTTATATTTTACAGGTTTCCACACTGAACTACGGTGGACTAGTGTTGGATCCACTTCTTTAATAAAGTCATCAATAAAGAATTTTGTTGTGTTGTGTTTATTGAGATAAAGAGTTTTTGTGATGATTTTTTATTTTTTTACCATTTATTTCCAGTGTTAGTAAAAGAGGTGTCTGACAAACATTTCCAAATTGCTAGCACTGGGGCTTGGTGTCAGTGAGCAGTGTTTTTTTTTGTCACCCCAAGGCTGACACTAAGACCCAGTGCTAGTATTACAGAGGCATCTGCCAAACACGGGAATAAAATTGCTAACACGGGAATAAAATGTTAAAAGAAACACACTAACAGAACACAAAAAAATGCTTAATTTAAATAAACTCTCCCTGACACCAGCCCTTATTGACCGTTTTATTGGAGTTCAGACTGCACCATATAATTTTGAGGGTACAGGCTGTAGCACAATCTCCAGGGGGTTCGTCTTCTGTTCCTCCTCACCCACCTAGGAGACTGTGCCTCTAAGCTATGGCCTGTACCTGCTCTCCCACCCATGGGATGTTTGTACACAGATTGAAATAGGTAAAATGGAGCTAGAAAAAGGAGGACTCTAAGATATTTGTGTGCTAATTCTGCTGGGATAAGTGATGGCCGGGTGAACTTGTCATGGAGATCTGGGCCGGATGGAGAAGAAAAGGGAAAGTGAGCAATACATCAGAGAAAACTTCGCTTGAGAGTGACTGGATCACATATGTCTGCAAACCCTGTTCACACTGGCATTTACCACTACATAGTCACTGTATTGTGGAAATATACAGTCTGTAGAACCTGTGTACACTGGTATCTACCACTATATGGTCACTGTATGGTGGTAATATACAGTCTGCAGAGCCTGTGTACACTGGTGTCTGCCTCTATATGGTCACTGTATGGAGGTAATATACAGTCTGCAGAGCTTGTGTACACTGGTGTCTACCGCTATATGGACACTGTATGGTGGTAATATACAGTCTGCAGAGCCTGTGTACACTGGTGTCTACCACTATATGGTCAATGTATGGCAGTGATATACAGTGTGTAGAGCCTGTGTACACTGGTATATACCACTACATGGTCACTGTATGGGGGCAATATACAGTCTGCAGAGTCTGTGTACATTGGTATCTACCACTATATGGTCAGTGTATGGTGCTAATATATAGTCTGCAGAGTCTGTGTACACTGGTATATACCACTACATGGTCACTGTATGGGGGCAATATACAGTCTGCAGAGCCTGTGTACAATCAATATCTACCACTATATGGTCACTGTGTTGAGGTAATATACAGCCTGCAGAGCCTGTGTACACTGGTAACTACCACTATATGGTTACTGTATGGAGAGCATGTGTACAATGTTATCTACCACTATATGGTCACTGAATGGAGGTAATATACAGTCTGCAGAGCCTGTGTACACTGGTGGCTACCACTATATGGTCACTGTATGGAGGTAATATAAAGTCTATGAAGCCTGTGTATACTGGTTGATACCACTATATTGTTACTTTATGGAGGTAATATTGTTCTTTGTATACTGATCTTTATTCAGTAAAAGTAAAGGGTATTATTCAGTCACTATGTAATAGTAATTTGTGGTTGTGATCTAGAGGTTTAATCAGGTCCATGTGTAGTAGCGTTATTGTTAATGTTGGTCTTGGTAATGAGATTTATTTAGTAGCAGTATGATGATGATATGTATGGTGAGGTAAGTGCTCCTTGTATTATCTAGTAACTGCATGACTGTTATTAAGAGGTCCTGGTAAATGTTCGTGGTCGAGGAAGGTAATTGCAAGGGGAGGATGGGCATCCAAAGTCTCAGGCTTCTTTAGTTACTCCCCTGGTAACAGACACTAGCGATCTGGGGCAGATGTAGTTGACGGAAGATCCAAACTATTGCCATAAAATGTAATGCAGTGATTGGCGGGCTATAGCACCTTTATACAGTACAGTGCGGTACTACATGTCCTGTACTGCTCTTACATGTATTAGTGAGGTAAATAAAGTGATTGGAGGTCTATAGCGCCTAACTACAGTACAGTGCGGTACTACATGTTCTGTACTGCTTTACATGCATTAGTGAGGTGCATACAGTGATTGGTGGTCTATAGCACCTAACTACAGTACATTGCGGTACTACATGTCCTGTACTGCTCTTACATGTATTAGTGAGGTACATGCACTGATCGGTGGTCTAGTAGATCCTCCCTACAGTACAGTGCGGTACTACATGTCCTGTACTACTCTTACATGTATTAGTGGGGTGCATGCACTAATCGGTGGTCTAGTAGATCCTCCCTACAGTGCAGTGATGTAACTACATGTCCTGTACTGCTCTTACATGTATTAGTGAGGTGAATAAAGTGATTGGAGGTCTATAGCGCCTAACTACAGTACAGTGCAGTACTACATGTTCTGTACTGCTCTTACATGTATTAGTGAGATGCATACAGCGATTGGTGGTCTATAGCACCTAACTACAGTACAGTGCGGTAC
Organism: Phyllomedusa bahiana; assembly: GCA_025379985.1. Classification (NCBI taxonomy): domain Eukaryota; kingdom Metazoa; phylum Chordata; class Amphibia; order Anura; family Hylidae; genus Phyllomedusa; species Phyllomedusa bahiana. Next base: position 21,355 of record JAODAL010013161.1, read on the forward strand.
TACATGTCCTGTACTGCTCTTACATGTATTAGTGAGGTGAATAAAGTGATTGGAGGTCTATAGCGCCTAACTACAGTACAGTGCAGTACTACATGTTCTGTACTGCTCTTACATGTATTAGTGAGATGCATACAGCGATTGGTGGTCTATAGCTCCTCTCTACAGTACAGTGCGGTACTACATGTCCTGTACTGCTCTTACATGTATTAGTGAGGTGCATGCAGTGATCGGTGGTCTAGTAGATCCTCCCTACAGTACAGTGTGGTACTTACATGTGCCAGGATGAGCGCCTCCTTCGGGCCCAGGTGAGGGCCCCATTTTCTTTTTTTCTGGTGCAATGTTTATAAAGAACATGACCCAAAGAAGCTCTTGTCCTCATCATAGAAAATGATTTCTAGCTTTCACCAGATATTTCTGATGTTATTTGGAAGGACGTGCTATGCCTGGATTATTTTACTTTACTTTACTCTTAATATTACATTATGTTTGGGACATTTTGGGGGTTTGGAACAAATGTTCCACATAGTTTTTCATATAGTTATGGTTTCAACATGCATTGGGCATCCCAAAACCAATTAACCCCTTAACGACCTTGGGCGTATCAGTACGTCCCAGGGCCGCTAAGGGGCTTTGCAGGGGGATCGCTCCGCGACCCCCCCTCCCCCCGCACCGCCGCCGGGTGTTAGCGGCAAATCGCTGCTAAAACCCGGCAGTAACAGCGCCGGCGGGTGGCTTCGCCCGCTGGCGCTGTTTTACCCATCAGGCGCCGTGACAAAGATGGCCGCGGCGTCTGAATTAACGCCGATCGGTGCCGCGCACCGATCGGTGTGGTGATGGGAAATCAGCGCACCCTTTGGGTGAAGGCTCCCGTCACTTACTGGCGGTTTGCCCACTTCCGTCCGCAGACGGGGAAGTGGGGAAACCGCAAATCTTTTTTACCCCCTAATGCATTGCCTATGCCAATGCATTAGATTGTTTTAACAATCGCGCCACCTAGTGGTCAAGTACCACAGGTGGCCTCAATGTTACAGTAAAAAGAAAAAAAAATAAAGTTTTAGAGTACAAAAAAAAAAAGTATTAAAAGTTCAAATCACCCCCTGTCCCCATTTTACAAATAAAAATCATTAAAATAATAAAAAGTTACACTTTAATTGGTATCGCCGCGTCCAAAAAGTCCAATCTATAAAAATATAACATCATTTATCCCATACGCTGAACAACCGTAGAAGAAAAAAAATTCACACCCCCAAAATTGCGTTTTTTGGTCATTTTACATCACTCAAAAAAGGGAAAATAAAAATATCAGAAAGTCGAATGCATTCCAAACTGCTAGCGATAAAAAGTACACTTCAGCCCGCAAAAAATGCCCCCTCACTGACGTCCGTAGGTGTTTGTAAAAAAAAGTTATTGGTCGCACAAATGGCGCCGTGGCGCAAATTTCAAAAATAGAAAATGTTTGGAATTTTTTTACGGTCCAAACATAACGGAAACCCTACAAGTTTGGTATTGCCGGATGCGTAACAACCTTAAGAATACAGATAATACATTATATTTACGAAGATTGAACGCCGGGTAAAAGCAAAACCCCCGAAACATGGTGAAAATACATTTTTTTTCACAATTTGTCCCACTTGGAATTTTTTTGCGGTTTCCCAGTATATTCTATAGTATAGTGAATAACACCATTAGAAAGGCTATCTTGTCTCGCAAAATAAAAGCCCTCATGTGTCTATGTAGGTGGAAAAATAAAAAAGTTATGGCTTTCAGAAGGCGAGGAGGGAAAAACGAACGTTTAAACAAAAAAAAAAAAACGCCTAGTCCTTAAGGGGTAATATTGTGAGCATGATTTGTGCATGGTGGTGGGAGGGAGCAGGATCTGACAGTTGGGATGGCCCCACATTTATGTGTATATTTTGTTTATTTATATAGCACCAACATATTTGCAACCTGCAGAGATTGTAATTCTGTATTTTAAACCTTGGATTGCTTTTCGTCAAACGCTTTTTTGTCTTTAAGCAATTTTCCTTTATTCATATTCATATCCTGCTTGGCTAAATATGCATGAGTTTTAATTGTAGAGACAGGTATGAGCCATTGTTGAATTTCTCTGTTTTATGTCCGTTACTAGAAGGGATCAGAGTTGTTGAGATCCAACATGGCAAATTCTCTTTAACCCCAAGTTCTGCAGCAAGATAATACACCCTCATAGACATTAGATTGTTGGCCCATCCTGCAGAAACCAATGGGTTCAGTTGACCTTCTCAATCTGTATGGGTGCTTGTAGCGGTTGCCCCCGCTCCGTAAGTTCCTTCAGCCTAAAAAGAGGAGGAGACCTAAGGGGAGGGGGTACTGTAGCGGTTGCCCCTGCTCCTCGGCCCGCGGGCACACCCGTGGCCGCCACCCCGGGCACCCCCGCCGGGCTCGGGTGCCGCCGCTGGCCGCGGGACGAGCCGGGGGTCCGCTCCTGCCGGGGACTCACCTGGCCTCGTTCCTGCACCGTCCGCGTCTGCCTGCGTAAATTTAAAGGGCCAGCGTCCCGGTAATTGGTTAATTGCCGGGCGCTTCCCCTATTTAAGGATCCACTCCGCAATCATTTCTTGCTGGATCTATGTTGCCTCGTGCCTTAGAAATAGCGTTCCTCAAGTGTATTATCGCCTTACCGTGTACCAGACCCTTAGCTACGTTTCTCGACTCCGAACCTCTGCCGCCTGCCCCGTCCTTCCTGCCCACGACTACGATTCCCGGACTACGCTTCTGTACCTCGCTGCACTCGGCCGCCATCGCAAGCAAGTCACGTCAGGGGTAGCGACCTGGTAGCCTCACGCTGCAGCAAGTCCATCCCGCTTTGCGGCGGGCTCTGGTGAAGACCGGGGGCTACTTAGACTCCGCTCCCTGGCGTGACTTAACTATCACCGCTTGCGGTGGTCCAGTGGATCCATTACCCAGTCGTTACAGTTAGATCCAGCCATGGAACCCGCCAAGGTGCCTCTGCCAGGCCTCGGGATTCTCGACCATTGTCGCCACCCAGTAGCAGCAGATCGCGCAACAAGCTCAGCAACTGGGTCAGCTGTCCGCCATGATGCGCAACTCCCTGGCCTCCCAGCCAGCAACCTCCCTCTTCGCCGGGACTCTACTACCCGGCCCGCCTCGCTGGCTCAGTGGGCCCGAAGCTTCGCCTTCCACTACCTTCCAAGTTCAACGGGGACTCGAAGCTCTGTAGAGGTTTCATCACGCAGTGCTCCATGCACGTGGAGCTGATGGCCGACCAGTTTCCCACTGAAAGGTCGAAGGTGGAGTTCGTGGTGAGCCTGCTGTCCGGAAAAGCCCTGGCCTGGGTGACGCCTCTTTGGGACCGGAATGACCCTGTGACTGCAGACCTACGGGCCCCTTCCTCTCAGAATTCCGAAAGCGTTTTCGAGGAGCCTGCGCGAGCACCCTTCCGCGGAGACGGCGCTACTAAATCTACGCCAAAAGGGGACCCCCTCCGTAGGGGATTATGCGGTTCAATTCCGCACCCTAGCCTCCGAGCTCTCATGGAATGATGCTGCTCTCTGCGCCACATTTTAAGCAGAGTAAAGGACGCCCTTGCAGGTAGAGATCTCCCAACGTCGTTGAGTGAACTCATCCATTAGCCACTCGCATAGAACGTGCGTTTTACAAGAGAGACAGAAAGGAGCTCCGTCAGGAGCGGGACTTGGCACAACCCTCCCGTTTCCCTAGGCTGGCCCCTGTGTTTCAGAGATCTCCGCTGCCTCCCCCACAGTTGTCCATGGGGAAACCCCCATGCAGGGGGAAACCGGGCACACTTGTCGGAGTCAGAACTATCCCGTCGCAGGGTGGAGAACCTCTGCTCTACTGCGCCAGCATGGACCATTTCCGAAAGGAGTTGTCCGCAGCGTCATCAGCGGTTGGGAAACGCTGGGCACCTAGGAGCGTAGGAGAGGCGTCCCTAGGTGCTCAGTCTCATCTCCACGACTGCTGTTTGCCAGGGGAAAGGTAACGACGGATGCGGGCCTATCTCTTCGGGTCTTTACCTAACTGGACTCCGCTCCCCCGGGGAAAAAAACTTTATTCATGCCTCCCTGGTGTCTCGCTATCGCTTGCCGGTGTTTCCGCCTGGAAAAGCCTTTGGGCATATCTCTTCCGTCAGTGGGGGCTTCTCAGCGACTCCATTCGGGTTCATCACCAGGCCTGACCCTCCGTGTAGGGGTCCTACAACATGGAGAAGATCTCCTTCCACATCCTGCCTTGCACTTCTTCGACGAAACCGGGTTGGGGCTACCATGGCTGCAAGTCAGCCTACGCTTTATTGGAAAAACAGGCGAAGTCCTACATTGGGGATCGGAGTGCCAGGATCTCTGTTTGGGTGGCACCAGCCGGGGTTTCCCTCTCTCCTCCTCAGTCGTCCGTTCAAGTTTCTACAGGGTTGCCCGCGGAGTACAGGATTTTTGGGGGATGTATTCTCGGAGAAACAGGCGGAGAGGTTTACCGCCCCAAACGGCCGTATGATGTTCCTATAGATCTCCTCCCAGAACCAGGGCCCCCAAGGGGGAGGGTATATCCTCTCTCTGTGCCCGAGACCCAGGCCATGGGTTTGGCCCTATATACAGGAGGGAAATTTTTCGGAAAAGTTTCATACGCAAGTCCTCCTCGCCGCAGTGCCCGGGTTCTTCTTTGTCCAGAAAAAAAAAAGTTCACTTCGCCGGTTTCATCGATTACAGAGGGCTAAACAAGATCCACGGTGAAGAATTGCTACCTCTACCTCTGATATCTGAGCTCTTCGACCGCCTCCGTGGAGCCAAGGTGTTTACCAAATTAGAACTAAGTGGAGCCTATAACCTCTTCAGAATTCGAGAGGGGGAAGAGTTGAAATCGGCCTTAAACACACGTGAAGTGCATTTCGAGTATCTCGTGATGCCCTTCGGGCTAGCAATGCCCAGCCGTATTTAGGAGTTCGTCAATGAGTATTTTGGGACTTGCTGTACACTGCGTAAATTTTATACCTGGACGATATTTTGATTTTTTCTCCTGACATACAGAACCCATCGGATACAAGTTAGCCAGGTCCTTTGATGCCTGCGGGGCAATGACTGTATGCCAAGTTGGAGAAGTGCTGCTTCCCCAGGCCAGCCTTCCTTCCTGGGGTACATAGTCTTATAGAGGTCTTCAAATGGACCCCAGCTAAATCTCTGCGATCCAGCAGGGCCACGACCTGTCGGTCTCCCGGGCGATTCAACGCTTCCCAGGATTCGCCAAATACTACCGGCAGTTTATTCCCCACTTTTCAACGCTGGTGGCTCCCATCGTGGCTCTCACGAGAAAGAACGCTAATCCTAAATGTTGGCCTCCGTCTGCCGAGGAAGCAATTTTCCCGACTGAAGACAGCGTTCTCCTCTGCACCTATTTTGGTCCGTCCAGATCCCGAGAGACCCTTAGCCTTGAGGGTAGATGCCTCTTCCGTGGGAGCAGGGGCGGTCCTGACCAGAAGGGCCCTAAGGGCAAGACCGTCACATGCGTTTTTTTTTTCGGAGGACCTTTCTTCGGCAGAACGTAATTTGCCATTGGATGATCGGGAGCTGTTGGCCATAAAATTGGCCCTGGAAGAGTGGCGACATCTGTTGGAGGGAGTTCGACATCCGTTTGCCGTCTTTCACAGGACCATAAGAATCTCAATTACCTCCAGACGGTCAGCGCCTAAACCCCGCCAGGCCCGGTGGTCTCTTTTTTCTCTCGCTTTGATTTTAAAAATCCACTTCCGACCCGGGCCTGAGAAAAAATGTCAAGGCGGATGCCCTCTCCCGTTTCTTCTGACATTACCGGGGAGGAACCCGTGTCGCAGCACATCATTGCTCCTGAACGGCTGATCCATGTGGCCCCTGTGGATCTCCGTAGTGTCCCTCCGGCAGAAAACCTATGTGCGTCCCGCACTCAGGAGGAGAAAAATTTGGGTTGGGGGCATAGTTCTTTTCCCGGCCGGCCACCCGGGATACGAAAATCCTATGCCCTCATCTCGCGACACTACTGGTGGCCAACTCTGCTCCAAGATGTCAAGGATTTTGTTCTCTCCTGTACCACATGTGCCCGGAACAAGGTCCCACACCATAGGCCCACAGGCCTCCTAGTCCCTCTGCCTGTTCAGGAGGCTCCATGGACACACATAGGCATGGACTTCATCACGGACCTTCCTCCTTCCTCGGGGAACTCGGTCATCTGGATGGTCACTGACCGATTTTCAAAGATGTCCCACTTTGTGCCACTTCCTGGTCACCCTTCTGCCCCCCAATTGGCGGGCCATTTTTTCCATCACATTTTTCGCCTGCCTGGTTTACCGTCCCACATTGTCTCTAAATTTTGGCGTGCCCTATGTTCCCGCTTGCAAATCAAGCTAGATTTCTCATCTGCGTATCATCCCCAGACCAATGGGCAGGTGGAGAGAGTAAACCAGATCTTGGGGGAGTTCTACGCACTTTGTGTCCGGACGCCAGGACGACTGGTCCCAACTGCTTCCATGGGCCGAGTTCTCATTATAACCATGGGGACTCCGACTCGACTGGCCGTTCCCATTCCTTGTGGTTCTATTGTCGTCACTCACGCCCTCCCCTCCCCTTGGCCTCCCGCCTCCCAGGGTACCTGCCGTGGACAACCAGGTTCGGGATATCGGGCCATTTGGCGAGAGACCCGACAAGCTTTACTCCAGGCTTCAGCCCGCATGAAGTCCCAAGCTGACAAGAGGAGAAGACCTTCCCCAGCGTTCCTCCCAGGGGATAAAGTGTGGCTCTCTTCCAAATACATACGCCTCAAGATCCCCAGCTATAAATTGGGTCCGCGGTTTCTGGGACCGTTCAGAGTACTTCGGCAACTGAATCCGGTGTCCTACAAGCTCTGCCTTCCTCATCTCTCCGGATTCCTAACGCCTTTCATGTCTCCCTCCTAAAGCCTCTGGTCTTAGACCGGTTCTCCCAGAGGGGCGCTGCCCCGTCTCCGGTCCTAGAGTCCCCTGATGTTTTTGAAGTAAAGGAAATCTTAGACATGAAGGCCATCAGGGGTAAGCATTTCTTTTTTGTAGATTGGAGAGGCTTCGGCCCCGAAGAGAGGTCCTGGGAACCCGGGGTCCAACATCCTGAATCAAGATCTGCTGCGTAAGTTCCTTCAGCCTGTGCCTTAGAAAAAGCGTTCCTCAAGTGGGATTATTTGCCCAACCGTGTACCAGGACCTTAGCTACGTTTCTCGACTCCGACCTCTGCCCGCCTGCCCCGTCCTTCCTGCCTGTCCACGGGCCACGAACCATTGCCGCCTGCCCTGACCTTTCTGCCTGCCCACGACTACGATTCTTGGATTCCGATTCTCTACCTCGCTGCACCTCGGCCGCCATCGCAAGCAAGTCACGTCAGGAGTAGCGACCTGGTAGCCTCACGCCGCAGCAAGTCCATCCCGCTTTGTGGCGGGCTCTGGTGAATACCGGGGGCTACTTAGACTCCACTCCCTGGCGTGGCTTAACTATCACCGCTTGTGGTGGTCCAGTGGATCCACTACCCAGCCGTTACAGTGCTTTTATAGTAGAAGTGTTACCATTCACTGGCCACAAGGGTCACGTGTTGGACATACGAAAAGTGATCATTGAAGCCAGTGATTGGCTCATGGTCATATGAAAGATGTACAGTATCTCACAAAATTGAGTACACTCCAAATACATTTTTGTAAATATTGTATTATATCCTTTCATGGGACAACATTGAAGATATGACACTTTGATACAATGTAGAGTAGTCAGTGTACGGCTTGTATAACAGTGTAAATTTGGTGTGCCTTCAAAATAACTCACCACACAGCCACCAATGTCTAAACCGCTGGCAACAAAAGTGAGTGCACCTGTAAGTGAAAATGGACAAATTGTGTCCAATTTGCCATTTTCCATCCATGGTGTAATGTGACGGGGAAATAATCATCAGCTTCACCGAAGATGCATACAATTCAGTGTTTGAGCACAAATGTTGGATGACACTTGTGAGTTGAATTCCCTGTATGTTAGTAGGCAGTTGAAAGCAGGTGTGAGGAAAATACTAGATAGACAGTTGACTGCCTTTGCCTTGCATTTACTTGGGCTTGACACAGTCCTGGATTAGTTCCCTAAGGAAACCTTTACCACTTGGCTCATGGTGGGATACTTTTATGAGGTCAATTTGTAGCTTGATAGCCACGGAACTCTGGTTCTAGCTGAAGGCCTGATTTGGGTACCAGACTAGCAGTAGAGTCCTTCAATTAGCTTCTCCCCGCTATCTAATTTCACTCCTTCTATGGAGGGGATGCAAGTTTTCTTCCAAATATATCCTCAGTCGGGACCGGAGAGTGTTACTATCTCTGCAGGGGTCTGTGTGGTCCTCCTGCACTCCCCGGACAAATGTCTAAGATAAATATTTGGGCCATGGGCTGCTGGAGACACAGCAAGCACACACAATCAGAGCATACTGGGCTACACACTGGTCTCTCTGACCCACCAACGACCAACTCACCAACTGACTAACTGACCCTCTACATTGAGAGAGAGGCTGTGCTATGAAGGCTCCACCCATAAGCTCATGCACTTTCTAGAAGTTTCTGCCATTATAGTGAATGGGCTGATTACAGCCCATAGTAAGTAAGCTTACAAGTACCTCATATTAGTTATTGAGTGATAACAACATGCAGTGTGAACACACAATAGAACTCTTTTCAATCATCAATGAATAAATATAATACTTATACTCCTATAACCATCCAAACACATATTTGCACTGAGTTACCACAGAATTACAGTATGTCCTGTTCTCTGATGAGACCAAAATAAACTGATTTGGTTCAGATGGTGTCAAGCGTGTGTACTGTCAACCAGGTGAAGAGTACAAAGACAAGTGTACCATGTCTAGAGTCAAGCATGGTGGTGGGAGTGTCATGGTTTGGGGCTGTATGAGTGCTGTCGGCGGTGGGTAGCTACAGTTCATTGAGGGAACCATGAATGCCAATATTTCTTGTTATATACTGAAGTAGAGCATGATCCCCTCCCTTCTAAGGCAAAGAGCCCTGAAACATGAGTAGAGATTTAACCCCTTAACGACCACCCACTGTCTTTTCATGGTGAGCAGAGCTTGTACTCTATTGCCAAAAGATGATGTTGCCTTCAGAGGGATTTGTGGCTCTCAGCGCTGCAGCTGAGCTAGGAATGAAGCTGTAGTTAACGGCTCCATTCCTAGAGCAGCCTCGTTAGGATTGAAGGAAGTCTCAGGTCCCCCTCCATTTAACCCTTTGTTTGCTGTGCTCTGTGATTCTGGCATGATCAATGGGGATTCCTCAGCTCCAATGGTTCACCTGGATACCTATTGTTTGATGGAGCCTGGGAAATGTCTATAACATCAGCCCTGGGGACCTACAGTAGCTCCAGGACTGTCTGTATAGCAAGCCTCGTGCCAGGGCACACTGTGTGTTGGCCTGACAGCAGCCGTTGTCACACCGACACAGAAGTTAATGTATTAGTATACAGGAGTGAACAGAAGTATGCTAATACATTATGAAGTGTAAAAAGCAAAATGTGAAAAAAACGTAACTGTGCCATTTTTGCGAGATTTTTTTTTATGGCGTCTGCTGCCCAATATAAATGATGTGTTATCTGTGTTCTGCAGGTTGATATGATCCTGGTAATGACAACTACTTAGGGGAATGTATGACGGCTTTACGCTTTTTTTGGGCGTATACTGCGCCTCCTGGCCCAAACCCGCTGTCGGAGAGGGGTTGTGGTGTTAGGGAAAGGTTACCCACTTTCACTGGGCCCCAATAAGGGGGGGGGCAGGGGCCCCGGGGTTTTGGGGGCGCGGGGTAGGCTTCCGGGGGGGGGACGGGCTGCTCGATAACCCCGAGGCTGTGAGGGGGTCGGCAAATCGAGGGCAATGCAGCGCTGGGCACCCCCGACAGGAACCTGGTTTATTTTGGTCTAAATGCTCCGGCGAGGCGAAGTAAAGCGGGATCAAACATGCGGGGAAACAGATAGAAGATCGCGACAGAAATCTGGGCCTCCGTGCAGCAGGGAATGATTCCAAAAAAGCCTTTATAAAGGGCGGAAAACAGTGTCAAAAAAGAAAGCTAAACGTAAAAAATAAACATTTTTAAAAAAAAAAATCACTTTTCTAAAATCTTGAACGGGCAATACAAGAATTATGATATGGAAAATTGCGGGAAATACAGTAATTCAAATTCTAAAACCCCTATTTATTGGTCGTAATAAACCGGCCCCATCGAATAGGAGCAACAGTGAACCCTTTTAAAAAATATGGGGAAGGATTGACCAATCAGAAAAAGGGGGGACAGTTCAAAATACAGTAAAAATGCAGAAAAAAAGTTGATTGGTGAGCTAGGGGGGTTTTGGCTAGCTCGGCCAATCAGAATGGGAGCGAAAAGACCCATTATACCCTAGGGAAAAGTTTAGACCAACAAATCAATGGGGGACAGTTCAAAATACAGTAAAAATGGAAAAGAGTGATTGGTTAAGTTTCCCCGGGGACTTGGCTAGCTCACCCAAATCAGAATAGGAGCGACAGGCCCCAAAAAAACCTTTGGGGAAAACTTTGACCAATCGTAGGAGCGACAAAGACCCAATACCCTTTTGGGAGGAGTTTGGACAAAACAAAATAAAAGGCGGGACAGTTCAAAAAACAGTAAAAATGAATAAAAGAGCAGATTGGTTGAAGCGGGGGGGGTTTCCCCCAGCTTACCCAAATAGAACGCGAGCTACTTTCTCTTGGTTCAAGGGGGGAAAAAAAAATTTCTGAACGCCTCTGTATTGGCAATTTAAAAAAGACGCCGTTATTTTGGAAAATGGGAGGCGAGCGGGGTTCCTTGGGTTTTTAATGAAAACTGAAAAAAAAACTGTACATGGCGAAACCCAAATTATAACACTACAAAATTTGTGCCCGATAATTATATAAAAGGGAATGAAAATTATGGGGGTAAGAAAAAAAATAAAATCAAAAAAAATCATGTTTATTTTTTATTTGTTAAAAACCCCATCTATTGATCCTTGGCAATGAAAATAAAAAAATTAAACTTTTTTTAAATTGTTTTAAATATTTTTTTCGTTCCCCCCCTTTTATTATTTTTTTATAACATCGGGAAAAAACTTCTTTTTGGTTAAAAATTTGTTTTCGGCTATGTCGTTTTTTTTTCAGTTTGCTTAAAAAACCATAGGAGCTTTTCGTCGCTCTCCCATTGGCCCAAATAACAGGCCTTTTTTAAACTTACCCCAATCACAAGCGCGTCGAATTTTTTTTTTCCCCATAGAACTCTATAAAAAGTAGCCGGGGCTCTGATGGCTAACGGACGACCCCCCGCCGCTTCAACCAATCAGCTCGTTTTGTTTTTTTACTGTATTTTGAACTGCCCCCTTTAAATATGATTGGGTAAATTTTTCTCCATAATATAATGGGAAATTGTCGCCCCTTTTCTTATTGGTCAATTCTCCCCCAAGGTTATAATGGGACTTTGTCCCCCTTTTTCTATTGGCTTTTATGCCGCCAATGGAATGCTTAAACATTTGAATTACTGTATTTCCAGAATTTCTCTATTGAAATTCCCCTATTTTTAGCCCCGGTCCGGCGACAAACCTTTTGTTGGGATTTTAACTGTTTTTATTTGTAAAAAAGGGTTCTGCTCTTTGTTGATAAGTTTTCTTTTAAATAAAAAATTTTTTTTATTAATATTCATCCGTACCCGGGCGCCGGATTTCAGAGGCCCAATTTTTCATAGACTAAAAGGGGAGAAGTAGTCCGCTCTGATTGGCTGGGATACTCAGCCATCAGCTCTTTTTGTCTTTTTACTGTATTTTGAATTATCCCCCCGTGGATTTGATTGGCTAAACTTCCAAAAGACTGAATGGGTTTTGTGCCCCTATTCTATTGGTCAAAAATTTCCCCTAGGTTTTAAATGGGTCCTGTCGCCCCTATTCGTTTTGGTGGCAAGCGACCCCCCCGCTAACTCACCCAAATCCCCCTCTTTTCAGCATTTTTTCATTTTTTGAACTGTCCCCCGTGGTTTTGGATTGGTCTAAACTTCTCCATAGGTAGAATGGGTCTCTGTCGTTATTCTGTTTGGGTAGCTAGCCAACCCCCCGGGTATTTAAACCCAATCAGCTTTTTCAGTTTTTTTACTGTATTTTAAACTATCCCCGGGGATTTGTTGGTCTAAATTCCCCCATGGGTTTTAATGGTTCACTGTCGCCCCTTTTGATTGGCCGGTTTATGCCGACTAATCAGAAACTTTCTGATTTAAAATTACTGTTTTTCCCCGGCAATTTTCCAATACCAAAAAATTTTTAAATTTAGGAATTGGAAAGTGTTTTTGTTTTATGTATTTTTTATTTTTTTGGGTTTCGCTCTTTTCCTAGAATTTGAACGCCTTTAAAAAAGGCGATTTTTGATTTTACTCCGCACCGACATTGGGAATGATTTCTGCTGTTTCCAGCCTGTCTCGCATCGGAAACTGTTTTTCGGCGCGTCCCGCACGCCGCCCAAGTCCCGCACTGCCCATGTCCCGCACTGGGCCCCACACACATGGCGGGGGCAGGGGGAAATTTTGCCCGCATTTCGGCGCACCGCCTCGGACGGCGAAATTTTTGGGGAGTGCCGCACGCGCCCCGGGCCCCGCACTGCGCCCCCCCACACTGGCCAGGCGAGGCGGACTTTTCCCCCCATGTTGACCGCACTACCTCCCGGGGCCGAATCATGGCGCAGGCCCACTGCGCCTCTCCCGCACTGCGCCCAACACAAGGTGAGGGGCGGGGGGACTTTACATGTATGTATGAACCGGGCCCGGCCCGACATAAATCAGCACAGATTCCGCCCGGGGAAAATGGCGGGAAAGGTCGCCCCCAACCCCCGAGATTCATACATGTGCCTTAGTGGGCTGTGTTATGGGGATAGTACTGTAAAAATAATCCCATCTTTTTTTTAAAATTTTTGGGCCCCCAGCGCCCCAATTTTGCGAGCAATAACTTTTTTGCACTTCCACCCATAGACCTGAGTGAGGGGGCACTTTTATTTCAATATTTAGGGGACCTGAAATGACCAAAAAAACACAATTTTGGAGTTCGGATTATTTTTTCTTTTACAGTGTTCAGCGAACGGGTAATTTTAGTTACATTTTAAAAATTCGGACTTCTTTGGACGCAAACCCCATACCAAATGGGTCACTTTTTTATCATTTATTTTTATTTGTAAAATCACTCTTACTTAGGGTGCTTGACTACTAGAAGGTGCCATCATATGTTCAACCTTTTGTATTGAATAAACAATACTAAAGGGTGTACAAATATGGCAGTTTCACTACTTCCTGTCTGAGGCAGGAAGTAGTTAAATGAAAAAAAAAAAGGTGTATGGGGCCTTCACAAGGGTTTCCCGTGCCAGTAAATGATGGGCCCCCTTAATCGCGCCACAAGGGCCGCACTCAGAGTTAGACACAGTGCACGGCACCGTTTCTCATTCATTTAGATGCTATGGTCACAATCTGATGGTGCAGGTCCCACCTTAAGGATCAAAACCTATTTCAGGATTGGGCCTCCAAAAGTGCCGGCTCAGAATCGAAAGCTGGTCGCGTTTGCGCACGACTCTCCAATCTGTTCTACAGGAGATCTGAGTGCAGCTGAACACAGCTCTCCTCTGTACAGGGAACTTCCAGAGGACCGAAGGGGGATGTAACGGCCATGGAGAAGTGGATCCTCTGGACCACCACAAGCGGTGGTAACACCAGGGAGCGGAATCTAAGTAGCTCCTGGTTGGGCTTGCTGCAGCAGGAGACTACCAGGTCGTTACCCCTGATGCAACTTGCTTGCGGTGGCAGCTAAGGTGTAGCGTGGTACAGAATTGTCAGACAAGCTTGAAGTCGGGGACAGGTGACAAGGGTATGAGGTCGGGAAACGCAGCATAAGAACACGGTAGAATGAGAACACTATCATGAATGCTGTCTCTAACGCTTAGAGCACTGTAGATCTGGCAGGGAAGTGGAGGAGACGCCCAGAATACATAGGGTCAGCACCCGGCCAGCACACTGGCCTTTTAATTATCAGGGAGCCACTGTGCGTGCATCCTAGGGAGCGGGGACGCATGCAGCAGCCAGTAGAGGAGTGCAAAGTGAGTACCTACCGGCAGAACGAGCGAGTCCACAGCCCAACATGCGGACCACGGCGCCTACCATCCCCGGTGGTGAGCAGGAAGAAGGAACACAGGTGCGCTCACAGTTTGACATGCGAACTGTGGCACTGCCCTGAACATTCTCCCCACTTAGGCCTCGCTCTCTGTTTAGGCAGAAGAAACCTGCAAACAAGATCCCGACCCAAGATATTGTCCTCTGACTCCCAAGACCTCCCTTCAGACCTGAAACCTTTCCAGTTGACAAGGAAGAACAGTTTTTCCCTGATGGTTTTCATGGCCAGAATCTTCTTAACTTCAAAGATATATGCAGAGTCAGCTACTGGAGGTGGAGAGACATCCTCCCCAGAAAACCGGTTGAGGACCAGTGGCTTGAGTAGGGAGACATGAATGGAGTTTGGGATACGTAGAGACTGAGGTAGGCAGAGCTTGTAATCCACAGGGTTAATTTGGCGAAGGACCTTGAAAATACCCAGGAACTGAGACCCACATTCTAACTGGGGATCTTCAAGTGCACATATTTGACAGACAACCAAACCTTGTCGCCTGTAGAGAAGGTCGGGGAAGTTCTCCTCTAGCCATAAAATCCTGTACTTGATCATCTGCAGCAGGAAACAGACAGAGGGAGGGGGGAGGGGGGGCGAGGTTGGCGGCCATAGACAATAAACAATGGTGGGGCTCCAGGTGCATCAGAGTTCCGGTGGTTGTATGAAAATTTTGTCCAAGATAGAAAATTGGACCAGTCATCCTGTCATGCAAAAACAAAGAATTTGGTTTACTCTTTCCACTTGCCCGCTGGTTTGAGGATAACTTCTCTGGGTCCATTTAAAGTCCTTTGTCAGAGACAATGTAACCCAATAACTACAGACTTGACTGTTCGAAGACACATTTTTCGAGTCTGGCATAGGATAACTCGTTTGAGGATAACTTCTCTGGGTCCATCTAAAGTCCTTTGTCAGAGACAATGTAACCCAATAACTACAGACTTGACTGTTCGAAGACGCATTTTTCGAGTCTGGCATAGAGTCGGCTGCTCCAAAGGCATCTCATTCACAAATTCCTGGAAGACGACTGGAGCATTACAAAGGCCAAATGGCATCATCAAGTATTTGAAATGTCCATCACGGTTATTGAAGGCAATTTTCCATTCATCTCCTTTACAAATTCAGATAAAATTGTAGGCCCTTTGCAGATCGAACTTAGTGAAGATTCTGTCTCCAGGCAAGCAGTCAAATAGTTCGGATATTAGGGACAAAGGATACTGATTCTTCACTGTGATTTTATTGATACCTTGATAGTTGATGCAGGGGTGAAGGTAGCCATCCTTATTCTCCACAAAAATAACCTGACACCACCTAGCAAGGAGGATTTTCGGATGAATCCTTTCTGGAGATTCTCCTTTATATATGCCACCATAGTCTTGAGTCTTGAGCATAGACAAAGGGCCGATTCTTCCCCGATTAGGAGTAGTCCCAGGCAGCAAGTCAATAGGGCAAACATAGGCACGGTGAGGTGGAAGAGTCTCGACCTGTCTCTCGTCAAAGATGTCTGCATACTACTGATACGAGGAAGGCATCCTTAATAGAGGGATGGATGCTGTCAGTGAAGATGTGGAGCGCACAGGTATGGCAGGCTTGTCCCCAATGTGTGACTTCACCCTTTTGGCAGTTGAGCACCGGAGCATGATGCTGTAGACAGGGAAAATCGAGAAGGATAGCGGAAGAACAGCAGGGAAACACGTAGAACTCAACTTTCTCTTTGTGTAACGCCACCACTTGAGGACTCGAAGGTTCAATGTGTAACTGTATGGAGTAATTCAGGCATTCTCTGTTGATAGAAGAGATAATCAGAGGCTTGGACAAGTCAGACAACCGGGTGACGATACTCATGGACAAAGAAGCATTAATGAAGTTCCCAATGGATCCAGAATCCATGAAGGTGGAGACTCCGAACCAGGGCCGCCGTACAGGGGGTACAACCCGTACACCTGTACCGGGCCCGGGGGAAATAAGGGGCCCGCTTCAAGCAGGCCCGCTTATTTCATCTTGTGCTTTTTTTTTTTTTTTCTCACTGCAGAGCACGGCGCAGCCGAGCGCCGCGCTCTACATGGTACCTGCCCGGGGCCGGCAGCAAGTGTACGGGGGGGGGGGGGGCAGCTCTATGCGCTCCGTCTCCGCTTCCAGTCAGCGCCAGCGGGGCGGAGCGGGGCGGTGCTGGGAGGGGGCCCGCGCTCCCGGCTCAGCTGTGCACTGAGATTATCTGCTACTTACATGAGCCCTGTGCGCGCTGTAGCCGGAGCCGGGCCCGCTTCCTCTGTCTGTGGGCGGCGGGATGCTGAATAATTTGAATCCATGAGGCCCCACCCCTCGGGGCGGAGCTTCACGGATTCAAACTGTTCCGCATCCCGCCGCTGGGCACAGAGCAGCGGCGGCGGAGACAGAGAGAGGAGGAGGTCCCGACTCCGGCTACAGCGCACATGTAAGTAGATGATTTGTCAGTGGAGCGCAGCTGAGCCGGCCGGGACCTCCTCCTGGAGGGGTGCCTGGCCATCCATCCATAAGTGTGGGGGGCCCCATGTTAGGCAGCCCAGGCCCCAACCTTAAAGGAGTTGTCTCCCCTCAGAGTTTCAGAGAATGCATGAATGAAATACTCTGTCACTGCCTGGTTCAGACTGACTCATTTGCATAAGCTCCTTGCTTGTACAGCTCTGTGCCATGGTGTGCTTTCAGATGCTAATTAGATAAGATTAGATTATCAAAATACTAACAGGACTTCTTATATGATCACCAAAACAAAAGCCCTAATTACAGTTCTGTTTATTTTACATAAATCAAGCTTTTTACTGCTGAGCAGCACAGGACACTGCTGTGACTTGTGTGATGACATCACTCACTGTTATCTCATTGAACAAACAACAGGGGGAGAATTGTTTACAGGTCAGTTACTGAGGGAACTGAAATAGCCAGGGAGGTCATAAATTCACTTGTATCTCCTTAGGGAAAACAGAGGAACAAAGCAATATATTTGGAAAATGTCTTTATTTTGTGTTCCCTACAATTTGAAAGCTATTCTTTGTAGCGAGACAACCCCTTTAACTGTGGGGCCCCCCTTAGGCAGCCCAAGCCCCAGTCTTAACCGTGGGGGGCCCCGTTAGGCAGCCCAGCCTACAGGGGGCTCTGAGGAGGGGGGGGATTATACATACAGGGGGCCCTGAGGGGGGGAGAATACCTACAGGGGGCTCTAAAGGGGGGGGGGAACTATACCTACAGGGGGCCCTGAGGGGGGGTGATTATACATACAGGGGGCCCTGGGGGGGACTTATACATACAGGGGGCCCTGAGGGGGGAGGGAATTATACATACAGGGGGCCCTGAGGGGGGGTGATTATACATACAGGGGGCCCTGGGGGGAGGACTTATACATACAGGGGGCCCTGAGGGGGGGGGGAATTATACATACAGGGGGCCCTGAGGGGGGGGGGGGAAATAAACAAACAGGGGGCCCTGAGGGGGGGGATTATAAATACAGGGGGCCCTGAGGGGGGGGGAATTATACATACAGGGGGCCCTGAGGGGGGGGGATTATACATACAGGGGGCCCTGAGGGGGGGACTTATACATACAGGGGGCCCTGAGGGGGAGAATTATACATACAGGGGGCCCTGAGGGGGGGGAATTATACATACAGGGGGCCCTGAGGGGGGGGGATTATACATACAGGGGGCCCTAAGGGGGGGGGCTATACCTACAGGGGGCCCTGTTACTGGGGGGGGAACTATGCCTACAGGGAGCCCTAATACTGGGGAGGGGACTATGCCTACAGGGGGCCTAATGACTGGGGGGCGGGAAACTATGCCTACAGGGGGCCCTAATGACTGGGGGGGCTTGCCTACAGGGGGCCCTAATGACTGGGGGGGGGGGAAAGCTATGCCTACAGGAGGCCCTAATGATGGGGGGGGGAAAACTATGCCTACAGGGGGACCTAATACTGGGGGGGAAACTATGCCTACAGGGGGCCCTAATACTGGGGGGGGGGACTATGCCTACAGGGGGCCCTAATGACTGGGAGGGGAACTATGCCTACAGGGGGCCCTAATGACTGGGGGGGGACTATGCCTACAGGGGGCCCTAATGAATGGGGGGGGGGACTATGACTACAGGGGGCCCTAATACTGGGGGAACTATGCCTACAGGGGACCCTAATACTGGGGGGGAAACAATGCCAACAGGGGGCCGTAATGATTGGGGGGAAACTATGCCTACAGGGGGACCCTAATACTGGGGGGGGAAACTATGCCTACAGGGGGCCCTAATGACTGGGGGGGAACTATGCCTACAGGCGGCCCCAAAGACTGGGGGGGACTATTTGTCTACAGGGGGGGGACTATTCTGCCTACAGGGGGGCCTTAATCTACAGGGGGGGGACTATTCTGCCTACAGGGGGGCCTTAATCTACAGGGGGGGGACTATTCTGCCTAGAAGGGGGCCATAATCTACAGAGGGCCCTATTCTACCTACAGGGGTGGCCTAAGATCCAGGGGGACCTCATTGTACATACATGGGAACCCTAAGCTACCGCCCGGGGGCCCGAAGCTACCTACGTCTCCCCAAGCTACCTAGCTACTGCCCGGTGGGTGCCAAGCTACCTAGCTACCGCCCGGGGGCCCCGTTGTACCTACATACCGACTGGGGAAGCCCCGTAATTACCACGGTGTAATTATTACCATTTGGGCCATTATAAATGGGGAGTTTGTACATGGGGGAGGGGGCACTTAGTTGGGAAAATGATAAAAAAAAAGTGAGGAGTCTCAGGTGCTTGTGTTGTAAATTCTGCAGGGACCAGTGGTGGACGGAGGAAGTCATCATGGAGGTCTGGACCGAATAGAGAAGAAACGGGAAAGTGAACGACTCCTCAGACAAGACGTCACCTGAGAGGCCCTAAATGTAAGTAAACTATTTGCAGAGCACCTGTGTACCTGGTATCTACCACTATAGGGTCACTGTATGGAGGAAATATTGGTTTTGGTGTGATGGTTTATAATCAGTAACAGTATGGCGGTATTATTCAGTATTGTTATGTTGGAGATATGTGGTGATGATGTGGCGGTATTATTAGGTGCTTGTATATTGTTCTTGTTTTGTGATATTGGTCTTGGTATACTGGTTTAGTCAATAACATTATGGTGGTGCTAGTCAGTATATGGTTGTGATAGGTGGCGGTATTATTTAGAATTTATATATTGTTGCTTGACAATATTGGCCTGGGTATACTGGCTTTGCCAGTAACATTATAATGGTGACATGTGGAGGTATTTGCTGGACTTTGTATAACCCAGCGAAAAATCCAAAAACAATGGCACAATTGCATTTTCTTTTCTTGAGACCCCAAAAACAATTTTTTATTTTTCTTGGGTGGCGATGGTTGTGGGACTGGGGAGGGGTGGGGCTGTGTCGGGACGGCCGGGAAGGGTGAGGGAGGAGCTGGGGGTTGGGTCGGCCAGGGAGGAGGGGGCCCCAGACGCTCCAGCTGTATGGGGCCCCAAAATTTCTGATGGCGGCCCTGCTCGGAACATAAGTCCAGCAGGGGAGCAAATTTGGACTGGCATGGAGAGAGACGTATTCACACCTAGGGCCACATGTATGAAACAATTTTGGTCTAAAACTCACTTTTTTCCCCATAGGTTTCTATGGGGAAAAAAGTGAGTTTTAGACCAAAATCGTTTCATACATGTGGCCCCTAGTGACGATTTTCCTATGTAGCCTAGGTGTATGTGTTTCCTGGATGCTGTGGGCATTGAGGGCAATTCCTGCGGAAATGCTAAGGACTGGCACAATAGAGGCACAAATTTCCTTCACATCAACAAGACCATTCTTGCTCAGTCAGGTGGGCTCTCTCCACTTGCATTGGCTCTTTGGCAGGAGGCAATGAAGGACACAATGGACGCCTTTGAAACAGCTGGGATAGACGGTGCAAACTGATCGGTTTGCATTCTTGACAAAGTTCTTCCTGTATCTTGGTACGGCCAGCACGTCCCTTACTCTTCTGGAGAGGCCCTTTTTGAATTTGGCACATAGGGCTGCGTAGTTCCAGGAATATTCCAAGGCCAGTGTGAGGAACTGGACAGTGTAGTCTCTGACAGAGGAGTCCCCTTGACGTAGGTTTAGGAGCGCTATTTCACCTGAGGAGGCATGGGCAGGTTCCTCGAAAACGCCATGGAATTCTGCTAGGAAGGCATGAAAATTAGCGGTCACCGAATCGTCCCTGTTCCAGAGGGGAGTGACCCAGGCAAGGGCTTTCCTGGAGAGAAGGCTAACTACAAGTGTCACCTTGGACCATTTGGTTGGGAACTGGTCCACGTGCATGGAGCATTGGGTAATAAACCCCCTGCAGAGTTTAGGGTTCCTATCGAACTTTGCCAGAAATAACAACCGGAGTTTGGGGCCAACGGATGCCACTGGCACTGCAGGCACAGAAGAGAACACTGGCGAAGGCTGTGACTGCTGCTGGGTGGAGAGGAGCTGCTACGTCATGGCAGACAGTTGGCTAAACTGCTGTGCTTGTCACGCAATCTGCTGTGACTGCTGGGCCACAATGGTGATGAGGTCCGCGACACTTGGCTGAGTCCTTTTGGGATCCATTTCAGATCTAACTTAAAGGGGGGAAAAGTAATCCTCTGGACACCAAAGTTTTGGTTTTGAAGCCAGCCAGGAAGGGAATTTAAGTATTCCCGGGTTTTTCACAAATCCCCTGCGGGGGTTTTTGGGCTTGCCGTGGAGGGAAATTACCAGGTCGCTACCTGAAAAAATTTTGTTTTGCGGTGGCGCTGAGGTGCAGTGGTTACAAATTTTGGGCAAGCTAGTGGGGGGGAAGGGCAAAAGGTCGGGGACAGGGGCAAGGTTTTCAATTTGGAAACATAGCAAAGGGATGGAACAGGGGTTTAGAAAGACCTGTCAAAACGCTTTCCAAAGGTTTAAGCACTGTAGATCAAGCAGAGAAGTAGGGGAGGAGCCCATATTATATAGGATCATCCCAAACCGGTGTGTGGCCCTTTTTAATTCCGGGGGCCATCGGGGGAAGTAGGGAGCGGGGGCACACGCGGGGGGGCAGAGGAGTGGAAATTCAAGTTGGCCGGGGAGTACCTGCCAGCAGAATGAATGTGCCCGCAGCCCGTCAGGGGGCCCGCCCCCCCCACCCCGGGCGGTGACAGGAAGGGGGACAGGGGGGGTGCTCGTGGCCCGACATGCAGGCTGCACCGTTGCCCATAATCGGAGAGTCGTGCACAAGCGTGATCGGCTTCTTTTCGACCCGAAAATTTAGGGGGGGATTTTCCCCCGAATAGGGCCAGGTACCACAGCTGGGACTCACACTTCAGACATTCATGGCATATCTTCTCGACATACCATCAAAGAAGATAGTGGGGACACCTCTTCAAACATGTTGGTCTATAAGAGTTCAAGCCCTAACACTTAAAAAAAAATTGCAAAAATCAGAAGAACTAAAAAAAAGTTTTATATTTTTTCACAAAGCAGGCGAATGCCTAAATTTGCTATTTTTTTCCACCACAATACTCCAGGAAATTTCCTTTTAAAATTTCCCTCTTGTGTTTCTCCCGGGAAGTGTAAACAGGAATCCTCTAGGGTCATGGAACCCTACATGAACAGCTGAAGAGAGACTTTGTAGTTTGATATTTTTGGTTTATTGGAACAGACAAGTAATTTTCTAAAAAACACAATATCTGTAGATGTAACAAGCTGCAGTTTTTGAAATAAAAAAAAGTTATTAAACTATATTAAAACCCCGGGGGGAAAAAATTCTCCTGCTTGAAGTTCTTTTGTCATCGGCTTAACAACAAATATCAAAAAATTAAAAAAAACTTAGAACCTTTTTTGGGGATATTGGGAAATTGCCAACATTAAAAACCAGGACCACATCAATAATAATCCCAAAGTTTCCCAGTACGTAAGATTTAAAAAGAAGAACATTTCGAAAAAACAAAAAAGGGACAAACTATCTGACATTTTCCCTGATGCTGGGCCCTAAAATTTAAACAAAAACCTTTTTCCAGGCGCGGGAAAATTTTTCTCCTTTCACATCATTTTCTTAAAACAATATCTCGAAGGCCCCCATAATTAAAATAAAAGGGAAAACGCTACTAGGGCCCCAAATTTTTCTTTTAGTTGGGTTTTTTTGTTGGTTTTTTTTTAATCCCTTTAGGAAATATAACTAAACAAAACTTTTTTTTGGGTACAAAGTTTAGAATACATTTTTGCTGATAATTAACCAGTTCCTAACTGGATCGTTTTCCCCCCCCAAATTTCTTTTGGGGGTATGGCATGGTAAAAAGGTTGGTGTTCCATTTTGGTTCCTGCCTTTGCCTATTAGTAGGGGGCACAAAGATGTATGGAGCGGCTAGGACTGAACCCACTTGGGGACAAGGGCGGGTTTGGTTTTTATTTTTACACAGGGGCGTGCCTTCGTGCCCGGGGGCCCAAGATAACGTAAATCCGGGGATTTTAACTACTTCCCCAGTATTAATGCAATTGTGGTTTTAATAAGCATTTGTCTTTTGGTAGGATTTTCCCCCTACCCCCCTTTTGATTGGCTTTCTCTAAAAGCAATCACGGGGCGCCAAGAGCCTAATGAAGACCTGCAATATTACTGGGAGAGTTACTTTGCAACTGTTCTACTATAAATTGATTGCAAATGTGGCAAGTGGTCAAACTAGAAGGGCGAATTTTCTCGAAATTCTTCGCTCACTTCCCAATTTTCCCCGACAAAAAAAAACTTAGTTTCCAAATTATTCGGGGCAATCATTTTTAAAAAAACAGCTATTTCAGGCTGCACGAGCCGCGGGGTCTTTTAAAATTTGTTTCCATGTTAAAAAAGCAGAAGGAGCTTTTTTTGGTCTCATAAAAAGTTTTTTTTTTTGATGACACGCACTGACGCCCCCGCTCTTAGAATCGTTTCACTATGAAACCCATGGGCCTTAAGAGGGCAAAATGATAAAAAAAATAAAGGGGAAGTCCCTGATAAAGTTATGGAACGACAGTGGAAAAAAAAAAACTGAGGGGGCCCTTTTGGGAACATCAGTGACAGAGCGGGAGGTGCGGCGGCCGCCACACACAGAGGTAAAAGGTGGCACAATGAATTCTGGGTGGGGGCAAAAAAAAGGGTTAGACCCAAAAAATAGCACAATGCACAGTGTGGGTGACGGAAACAACAGCAGCGCAGCAGCAAGGGAACGTGGCACAATGACATTTCAGAGGTGGCAAAAAAAAAGGGGTAGGCCACAGGTGGGACATGACACAGTGCGTAGGTCATGGGGCAGCAGCCAAAAAACCCGCAAATGAGGGAACATTTGGGACTGAAGGGGTAGGGCATGGGGAGCGCCGCAGCGCAGTTAGGTCAGACGTTGGGACAATGACAAGTGGGTAGGTTACGGCAGCAGCCCCAGCAGCAGCATGAGGTCAGACAGTGGCCAATGAACAGGGTGTAGGGACAGAGCGCCCCAGCATCGCATGAGTCAGAAGTGGCACAATGACAATCTGGGGTGGCAAAAAAAAGGGTAGGGAAACAGATGGGACAATACAAAGTTGTAGGGCACGGCACACAACACAGCACATGAGGTCAGACAGTGGCAAATGACCGGTTAGGGCACGGCACAGCGCATGAGGGCAACAGTGGCCCCAATGAACACAGGTGGATGTATGGGACCGCAACAAAACCATAAAGGGCAACAGGGCCAATGACATTTTGGAGGTGAAAAAAAAGGAAAAGGGCCCGAGTGGCACAATGACGAGTGTTAGGGCACCAGCAGCCACAGCAGCAGCAATATTCAACATGGCCAAAACAGAGTGTTTTAGGTCACGGACAGCCACGCGACATCAGGCAACATGGGGACAAGGACATTTGGGGTGGCAAAAAAAAGGGTAGGCCACAGAGTGGGCCAAGACACCCTGTGTAGGTCACGGAGCAGCCCCGCCCATGAGGTCAGATAGTGGCACAATGACACAGGTGTGTTTACGGGCAGCAGCAGCATGAGGTCAACAGTGGCACAATGACACAGTTGGCGGTCACGGCGCAGCCACAGCACGCATGAGGCGGGGCAGTGGGACAATGACACTTAGGTGGAAAAAAAAGGAATAGGCCACAAAGTGGCTAAAGACAGAGTGTGGGTACGGCAGACCACAGCAGCAGCATGGGCAACGTGGGACAATGACCATGGGTATTCACGGGAGCACCACAAGGGAAATGAGGTCAACAGTGGGACTGACGAGTGTGTAGGTCACGGCATCAGCCACACAGCACATGAGGGAGACAGTGGCACAATGACATTCTGGGGGGGGCAAAAAATGGAGTAGACAAGTGGACAATGACAGAGTGTGTAGGGCACGGGAGCAGCCCCGCACAGCATGAGGGTCAGATAGTGGCACAATGACACAGTTGTTATTTTCCGGCAGCAGCAGAAAGAGGGCAACAGTGGCACAAAGAACGTGGTAGGTCACGCACGCCACAGCAGCACGGGTCAGACAGTGGCACAATGACATTCTGGGGGTGGCAAAAAAAAAGGATAGGCCACAGTTGGGGGAAGACACAGTGTGGAGGTCACGGCAGCGCCCCCAAGCAGTAGCAGAGGGCAACATGGCCAATGACACTGGAGGGGCAAAAAAAAAAGGGGTAGGCCACAGAGTGGCACAATACAGAAGTGGAGGTGACGGCGGCGCAGCATGAGGTAGACAGTGGCCCAAAGCATTTGGAGTGGCAAAAACAGGAATAGGGGCAAGTGGGACAATGACACAGTGTCTAGGTCACGGCAGCAGCCCCGCGCAGCATAGGTTTTAGAAGTGGCCCAAAAATTTTTTTTTCAAAAATTTACAAAAAATGGGGAAAAAACAATGACACAGTGTGGAGGGGACGGCAGCGCCCCACAGCATAGGTCAGACATGGCCACAATTGACCCCTTTTGGGGTGGCAAAAAAAAAGGAAAAGGGGCCACGATGGGACAATGACAAGTGTGTAGGGCCGGGGGGCAGCCACGCAGCGCATGGGGCAGTAGTGGCACAAGACACAGTTGTAGTTCACGGCAGCGCTCAGAGGCAGACAGTGGCACAATGACCAGTGTGTAGGTCACAGCGAGCCACACAGCACATGAGGCAGACAGTGGCCAAATACATTTGGAGGTGGCCAAAAAACAGGGGTAGGCCCAAGTGGGGACAATGAACAGTGTGGGGTTTCCGGCGCAGCCACGCAGCAGCATGAGGTCAGAAGTGGCACAATGACTTCTGGAGGTGGCAAAAAACGGAAAGGCCACAGGTGGCCAATGACAGAGTGTGTAGGGACGGGGAGCAGCCCCCAGCAGCAATGGGTCAGATAGTGGCACAAGACACAGGTGAGTTCACGGCGCAGCACATGAGGTCAACGTGCACAATGACAAGTGGTAGTACGAGCGCCCAGAGCAGCAGAGGTCAGACAGTGGGACAATGACATTCTGGAGGTGGGCAAAAACAGGGTAGGCCACAGAGTGGACAATGACCAGTTGGGGTCACGGGGGCAGCCACGCGTAGCTGAGGTCAACAGTGGCACAATGACATTTGGAGATGGCAAAAACAGGAATTAGGGCCCCCGTGGGGACAATGACAGAAGTGGGGGTGACGGCGGCAGCACATGAGGTCAGGGGCAGTGGCCAAATTACATTCTGGAGCTGGAAAAAAAAAGGAAAGGCGACGAGTGGACAAAAGACACAGTGTCTAGGTTTAGGCACACCACGCAGCGATGGCAAAAGTGGCACAATCACATTCTGGAGGTGGCAAAAAGGAGTGGCACAGAGTGGACAATGAAGAGAGTGGAGGTCACGGGCGTCGGAGCAACAGCATAGGTCAGAGAGTTGCACAATTGACACAGTGTGGGGGTCCGGCAGCACCACAGCAGCAGCATGAGGTCAACGTAGCACAATTTTCGAGTGTGGAGGTGGGGGAAATACCCCGCCCCCGGTAAAGAAGGTTGGGGGAATGGAGAAACTGTCAGCAGATGTGTGGCATCGACGGGTGGCGGCATCAGATTAGTGGCTGAGGCAGGGGTTTGAACCCGGAAATCTTTTCATAGTTTGGGTGAGGGTTCATGGTGATTTTAGTCTGATGCCCAAAGGCATTGGTGTGTGGAAATCCTGGCCGATCCCACGCCTGATTCATCTTTATAAAGGCGTCGTTTCCCCATTTCCCGTGGTCAAGGGGTTCTCCTTGGGGTAACGATGGCCCCCCCCCCAAATAACACCGCTCTGATGCCACCTAAAATGGCGGGGGACAGCTTCTCCCCTGCAAACTCGGGCAAGTTCGGCCACACATCCTTTGACTGCCCGTAGTCCAGGGATCTTCTAACTGGGTGGCAGAGTGCTTTCGAAGTAGGCCACCACCGTTGGTTCGGGTCTGCCCAGGTCCTGCTGCTGCGCTGTGCTGGGGATGCCCTCCCATAGGCGGGTGAAGGAAGCTGCTCACAGTGACTCCCGACTTAGGTTGCTGCTGATGGAGCTTGGACGCTCTACCCCCCCCCCCCACCTTCCCCGGCAGCCAGGCCCAGTAGTTTGTGAGCGCTGTAAAACCCCCAGCAGCCCGTCAGAGGAGGGGCGATTTCCCCACATAGGGGAGGGCCAATTGATAGGAAAATTTTCCCTATATTTTTTGAGTTTTTTCCCCCCTCTCAATAGCTGGGAAAAAAAGGGCCCCCTTTTGGACCGGTTCGGGGGTCCAAAGGGTGGAGAGCCCGAAGTCATCCCTCTGCCGGATGCGACTATTGGCTGTCACTAGCCAGGCAAATAGCTGCTGCGGGCCCCCTGCACAAGTGACTCCCAGGGGGCTCCCCCCTCCATCTCCACTGTATACTGCCACGGTGCTGTGGGGCGTCTGCCTCATCTTCCTCATCTCCATTACCCCAATTTCTTTTCCCGCCCTCCCTCTTGTAACCTGGGTAGAAAATTTTACTCATTTTTACCAAAACAAAGCTTCTGCTCCAATGTCCTCCCCTCCTCCCCATTTCAGCCCTACCCCGATAAGGGCTGCGAGATGTAGTCGCCATGTCTCCGTCCCCCCCCCAGACAGATTTTTCAGCTTTGTTCCAGGACATAAGCAGTGGAATGACGTTATTCATCCCCAGTCCGGCACTGACAAAAAAACTGGACTCCTCGAATGGCCCAACAAACGGCAGGTGTCCGCTGAGCTGCCCCTGGGTGACATCAAAGTTACCAGGGGGGGGGACCCTTCCGCCGGATCACAAAAAATCATAATGGCCTTTCTCTGTTCATACAGTGGTCCAACATGGCAGGTGAATTTCCCAAGGGGGGAAACTCGAAAATCAGAGGTGTTGGGGAGGCCTTCTGCCCCTTCAAAACCCAGGGGGGTGTTTTCCTGGCTTTTTAGGGGTGGTGAAGTGCATTCACAGTTTCCTGGCATTTTCAAATCTTCTGAGGATCGGTGAAAAGCTTCAGGAAACCCTTTTTACAACCCGAAAAGAACACGGCGCCAGCAGGGCGCATGGGTATCCCCCCTCGGTGCTGGGACCCATCTCCTCCCTTTGTCCGTCACCATGGTTCCGATTTGCAGTTGGCGCGGAGAAAGCCACACATCGATATCTTGCTGGATGACGCGGAGCAGTTCCTCCCCTGTTTGACTTCGTTCGCCGAGGCAAGCCAGGTGTAGAACTGCGTGACACCGCTGTGCCCTACACATGTGGTAGGATGGAGCAGTACTTGTGGAGGCTGAGATGGTGGTGGTGCTGGAGGAGGAGGCGGACATTGGCGCAGGAGCCGCAGTTTGACAACGTGGAGGAGAAAGCGGCGTCTCCTGTCCAAGTTGTTGGTGTGCCTGGGCAGGAAGTACATTCACCCAGTGGGCCGTAAAGGACATGTACTGGCCCTGACCGTAGTTACAGCTCCAGACGTCCGCGCTGCCGTGCACCTTGGAACAAACCGATAAGCTCAAGGACTGGCCCACCTTCTGTTCTACATATTTATTGTAACGGATGCTGGTAGTGGATCCACTGGACCACCGCAAGCGATGGTGTAAGCCGTACCAGGGGGCGGAATCTAAGTAGAACCCGGTTTTCACCAGAGCCCGCCGCAAAGCGGGATGGACTTGCTGCGGTGGAGAACTACCAGGTCGCCCCACTGGCGTGACTTGCTTGCGGTGGCAGCCAAGGCAGTGCGTGGTACAAAATCGTGAGACGTAGGCGAAGTCGGGGACAGGCAGGAGGTCAGGACAGGCGGCAAAGGTTCGTGGTCGAGAAACAGGAGCGTAAAGGTTCGGTACACGGAAGACAGGCTAAGAGGCAGACGACGCTTTCTCTAAAGGCAGTACGGCACTAAAGATCCGGCAAAGGTGATCCGGAAGGAAGGAGGTTAAATAGGGTCACCTGCCAGCCTTTACCAATAATGGGCGTACTGGCCCTTTAAATCCCCGAGAGCCGGTGCGCGCGGGCATGCGCATACCGGCCGGCCAGGAGGACGGGAGGACGCGGGAGAGCATTCAGGTAAGGGGGAAGCCGGGACCCGACCCGTGGGACCGGCAGTTGCCGCCGGGACCCGACGGGCGGCAGCACGAGTGCGCCCGCAGCCCGGGCGAGGGGCCGCAGGACCACTCGTGACATTTATGAAGTGCTGGTACTGCCTTTTTGGAAAGGAAATTACGGCTTGGAACTCTCCATCTCGGCTCGGCACAAGCCGTTAGTTCTCTGAACGGTGCATAGTCCACCATTTGGAATGGGAGGGACTGCAGCACCAACACCTTGGACAGGAGCATGGTCAGTTTCTGCACCTTTGGATGGTTGGACGCATACTGTTGTCTCTTTGCAATCGCCTCGCTGAACGACTGCTGGCGCCATGAGTAGCGAGGAGCAGGAGCATCTGGACCGGGAGATGATGTCAAAGAGAAACAGCTCCCTTCTGCAGAGGTGGTGGAGCCTTGACTGGCTGCAATGGGCAGCGTGCCACTGGGCGCTGCTGCTGTTGCCGCGGCGGCAGGATGGACCACCACATCTGAGCCACGTTTCTCCCAGGCCACTGGATGGTGACGCTGCATGTGTTGACGCAGGGCCGTGGTGCAACGTTAGCTCCCTGGCCACGCTTCACTTTCTGCCTACAGATTCTACATATACCCATATTCAGCTCCTCCGGTGTCTTAGCAAAGAGCTGCCACACCGCCGAGTAGCTGATTTTACCGCCAACGCTCCGCACTGAGTGACTACTGCCGCCGCAGCCTCGCTGAGCCCCTGTGCCGCTACTTTCTTGGACCTGCGAAGCGGGTTTTTTACCCCGTGGCCGCTTGGCTCCCGACCTCACACTGCTGCTATCCTGCTGACTCACGGCCACATGACCCACTTGCTGGCTGCGCCGCTGCCTGACGCGCAAGCTGACGCCCTCTTCTCCTGACGATGATGAAGCCCTTACCTCATCTGGCTCCCAAGTGCGGTCGGCTACATCATCATCTATTTGTGTGTCATCGTCACTGCTGTCCTCATCACTGGTCTTGGTATGCAGAGGCTGACCCCTCACAACATGACCTCCCATGCCACTCTCAACATCTATACTTTGCCGCCTACTGCAAGAAGCAGGGGATATTGGCCCCATTTTTTCGCTGCCAAGTAGCTGCTGACTGCCCTCCTCAAATTGTTCATCCTCGCTATATAGTGGCGCTGAGCCCAGACCACATAGTAGATCTCTGGCTAAGGGAACCGGATGGGACAGAGGCGGGTTGAGGACAGGTGAGGGCCGCTGACCCGCTCCCGGGCCATGCCAACTAAGGGTTGTGTCTGACGTTCCCACCGACTCTTGGCTGGGGTTGTCAGATGTCATCTGGGAGGAAGTGGATGACCTAGTCAACCAATCAAGAACCATTGGGTTGCTGAACAACACACGGCCGCTAGATGACAGCGGCAGTTGTGGCCTCACCGAGTGACCCCTGCTGCGACGTCCCCTTGCTGTGCTGCGACCTGGGCCTGGAATGTTTGTGCCTCTGCCACTCGCAGGTGAAGAGCCTGCCACCTCTCTGTCTGACATACTGTTTGTTCTAAAATGTACAGACACTGTTTGATGAAGATATCTGTATATGATAAATATACACCCTGTATTTGACTCCAAATGAACCCACTAAGAAGCTTGGGTAACCCTTGGATATAAATTGCGCTCCACAAATGGGCAGGAAAAATGTACTTGTATGTGCCGTTTAAAAACTCTGTGATTTTTACTAAATGTAAAAGCACAAACAGGCTTAATTAACCTTGGGATATTAATTATGCTACAGAATTTCTTCTGTGGCGATGAAAAACAAAGTTTCTTTTACTGAGTACAACTGCAGAACAACGCTTAATTAACCCCTGGATGTAATTGCAAAAGAATGCAAAAGAATTGAGCAACCACAAACTACTAGCTTTGTAGCGTGTTACAATGGCGTGTTTTTTATGCTAGACAACAAGAGAAAAAATTGTAATTAACCTTTGCTTGTGAATTATGCTACAGGAAAAATGTATATATTTTGGCGGTGAAAGACGGTTTATTTTTGTCACCACAGCAGAAAAACAACGCTTAATTAACCCCTAGATGTAAATTGCACAAAACAATTGAGCCACCACAAACTACGAGCTTTGTAGCGTGTTACAATGGCGTGTTTTTTACGCTACGCAACAAGAGAAAAAATTGTAATTAACCTTTGCTTGTGATTTAGGCTACAGGAAAAATGTATATATTTTGGCGGTGAAAATGACGGTTTCTTGGAGTCACCACAGCTGAAAAACAACGCTTAATTAACCCCTGGATGTAAATTGCGCCCAAACAATTGAGCAACCACAAACTACGAGCTTTGTAGCGTGTTACAATGGCGTGTGTTTTACGCTACACAACAAGGGAAAAAATTTTAATTAACCTATGCTTTTGAATTATGCTACAGGAAAAATGTATTTTTTGGCGGTGAAAGACGGTTTATTTTAGTCACAACAGCAGAAAAACAACGCTTAATTAACCCCTGGATGTAAATTGCGCCAAACAATTGAGCAACCACAAACTACCAGCTTTGTAGCGTGTTACAATGGCATGTTTTTTTACGCTACACAACAAGAGAAAAAAATGTAATTAACCTTAGGTTGTTAATTATGCTACAGGCAAAATTTATTTTTTGGCGGTGAAAAAGACGGTTTCTTTTAGTCACCACAACAGCAGCAGAACAACGCCTAATTAACCCCTGGATTTAAATTGCCTAAAAGAATTAAGCAGCCAAAAATGAAGTGGTATTTGTATTGTAAAAACGCTGTTTCTTTAAATGAATACAACAGGAACAGGCTTAGATCCCCCTTGGATATTCAATGTGCTGTGAGCAGATAGCATTAAAATGTATATGCAGCAGCAGTGGACGCACACTGGACTTCAGATCCAATACCCCACAAAATCAGAAATAGAACGTTAAGAGAAGCAGTCTCTGAGACAAGCTGGGACACCCCCAAAAATCGCTGTATAAAAATCAGTTCTTCAGTAAGAGCTATCAGCCGTGGCAGCACCTTCCCTAATCAGTACAGTGAGAGGAGTGTGAGCTCCCAGCGTCGCGCCCAGACTTATATAGTGCGGTGACGTCACAGAATCCCGCCGGTCTCTGATTGGCTTCATCTCTGCACATGTCATGCAGGCTATGCCCTTCTTCCTCCCAGAGTGCTTTGCCCCATGTAACGCCATGTGCTCGCAGCCATTTTATCAATCAAATGCACACTTCGTTCACCTGATGTCCCCCAAACTTCGACTTCGTTCAGAACCGAAGTTTTCCTGAAATTCTAAACGAATTCCACTTCGTTAGAATCAATTCGCCCATCTCTAGCTACAACCCCAGACTACCTTCAAGTCTTTGGTGGAGACATGCTGGAGAACCATCAGGGATGTTTACAAGCTGTTAGTAAGTGTGTCTTTGTTAGTCAGAGCTCAGACGAGCAGGTTTTTGTTTTATTTGTACATGCCTTGCACTTGCTTTATGTTTGCTGCTTAATAAAAATACAGAGGTCCTGTATTTTACACCAGAAGATCTGTCTCTGTTTCTGCCTGAAAATACACGTGTGCCAAGATCCCAGAGCCGCTAAAGCTCACAGTAGGTAGATAGGCCTTTGGTATGTAGTTAGGCAGAAGGTAGGCCCCAGGTACATAGGTAGGCCCCAGTTAGGTAGTCGGTAGGTAGGGCCACATTAGTGAAAAAAGATATAAATAAACTTACCTCTTCCCGTTCCCCCAAGGCACAGCAAACAGACTTCTCCAAGTGAAGCCTGGCATATGCGGTGGGTGATGTGACATCATCATGCCGCCTGCTTCAGGATGCATGAATAGCGGCAAACTGTTAAATAAACAGTGCAGACCTGAATGCCCTAGATTCCCAGATCATGGCTCTGAATGCTCAGGACAGAGTTTATGGGTGTTCTGAGGCAGAATGTGCTGGGCAGGCCTCATTTCAGCCGCTACGGCTGCCCTGCAGTAGTTCCACCATTGTCTTGGACATTATATGGTGAGTGTGGTTTCAAGATACAAAATCCTAGGAAAGACCATTATATGGAGAACATTTTGTGTAGTGGGCCCATTGTATATTGAGGAATAGCTGTGTTCCTGGAGGAGAGAAGTCATGAGGTCATCTCCTGCCCTAGAATTCCTGTATAGGAATATGATAATACATGGATCATTATACCCTGTAACATTCATAAAACGTGTCAAGATCAAAATAAGTAATTTAGAAGGTTTGCAATTCTCAGTGATGTGACTAATGGAACATTGTGAAGTCGATGATGTCACAGTAGTTGCTGAGGGCCATTGATAGACGGACCCAAACAGGTTGTTGGGTATTTAAGGAAAGGACTTCAATATTTTTCCGGGGATTAGCTGTTGCATTTTTCTGATTTGATACTTGGATCCGGGCTCCAGAGTGTGAGAGTTCTGATTAGCCTTTCCATCAATCTACCTAATCAGACATCCAGAAATATACACATTGCATTGAATGCAATCACCTACACGTTGTGCTAGGAACAGAGAACATTTACCTGGGAAACATGTCTCTGTTGACGTTGGCCGTTCATGTAGAACCTATAGTATTATTCTCTCCTACACTGACTGATTCCTTAAAATATTTACCAGCTCAGGCCAATGAACGGTTCTGCGCCACTTGACAAGTATTTACTCAATTAGCTGAAAATGGAAATTACACAGATGAAAAAATGAACATATTCCTCAGTCACTGGAGGGTTTCTTTGTTCGGCATTCCAAAACAATGTCCTCCTGCTTCTCATTCAGGAGCATCCTCTATGGGTTTCAGTGATAGAAAATTAAAAAAAATCTTTTTTTTTTGGGGGGGGGACTATTTCCAATGTACGACAAGAGGGAAAGTTGCCTTCCATGCAAAAAGACTTTGTTCTATTTGTTTTACTTCAAGAGACTGATTGGTTATCTATGAGACCGATTAGATGATTAATCCCTTACCGCCGGAGCCAGTTTTGGCCTCTCTGACAGAGCCCCATTTTTTTAAATCTGTCATGTGTCACTTTATGTGAGAATAACTTTTTGACACTTTAACTTATCCATGTGATTCAGAGATTGTTTTCTCGTGACACATTGTGCTTTAAGATAGTAAGACATTTTGGTCCAAAAAATGCTTGTTTATTTGTGAAAAATATCAAAGTATCGTGAAAAATTAGAAAAATTTACCAATTTCAAACTTCAAAAATTTCTGCATGTAAGACAGATAGTTATTCCACTCAAAATAGTTTATAACTAGCATCTACCCTATGTCTACTGTAGTTAGGCATAATTTTTTTAAATGTCTTTTTTTTTTTTTACGACATTAGGGGCCTTAGAAATTTAGAAGAAATTTTCTAATTTTCAAGAAAATTTTAAAAAAACATTTTTTAGGGACCAGTCCAGTTCTAACGTGACTTTGATTGCCCTTTGTATGTTAGATACCCCCTAAGTGACCTCAATCTAAAAAAACTACACCCCTTAAAGTATTCAAACTCGCATTAGGAAGTTTATTAAACACATTAGGTGTTTCACAGGAATTAAAGCAAAGTGGAAGTGAAATTTCGAAATTTCACTTTTTTTGCAGATTTTCAATATTTATCCATTATTCACAAGAATACAGTAGATGTTGATTCCCCAGATTCTGCCGTTTTCAGAGATATCCCGTATGTGGCCCTATTTTTATTTGGCTCAACCAACAAGCCCAGAATAGGAGGTGGGGCCTATGGACTCTGGGTCTCATTTTCATTACGTTTTTAAATTTAGGCGCCATTTCAGTTTGCGACACCCTAAGGTGCTAAAACTTAATAAACTCCCCTAAAAATACCCCATATTGGAAACTACACCCCTTAATGAATTTTCCCAGGGGTGTATTGAGCATATCGACCCCACAGGTGTGTCACAAAAATTTTTAGCGTTAGGCTGTGAAAATGGAAAAAAAATTTTTTTTCCAATAATCTGCAATTTTAGCTGAAAATGTTTAATTTTTACAAGGCATCCTGGTAAAAAAGCATCCAAAACTTTGTTACGCAATTACTTCCAAGTTCGGCAATACCCTACATGTGGGTGTAAACTGCTGTTTGGGCGCATGGCAGGGCGTATAAGGGAGGCAGTGTTATTTGGCTTTTGGAGCACAGATTTTGGTGGGGCCATGTCGTATTTACCAAGTCCCCAAAGTACCAGAACAGGTGAAACCTTCCAGAAGTCGCCCCATTTTGGATTCAGCACGCCTCATAGATCTCATCTAGGGGTGTATTGTACATTTTGGGTGCACAGGTGTTCCAAAGTTTTTATTTTTGCATTGGGCTATGAAAATGAGGGGAAAAACGCAATTCGCCATTGTTTTTTTGGGGCTTCAATTTTTACAGCGTTCGCCTTTGCAGTGTAAATTACAGGATATCTTTACTATGGGGTTCGGTACAATTGCAATGATATAGATTTTATATAGCTTTTTATGTTTTATTACTTTTACGCAATAGAAATAGGTCTATGTTGTCTTGTTCTGATAGCCATAACGTTTTCAGTTTTTTGTACACGGAGCTGATTATGGCTTTTTTTTTTGTGGGAGGAGTTGACGTTTTTATGAGTACCATTATGGGGGGCATATGCCGCTTTGATCACTTTTTATTGAGGTTTTTGTGAGGCATTTTGAACAAAATACAGCAATCCTAGTAGTGTTTTTTATTTTTATTTTTTCCAGTGGTCACCATGAGGTCAATATGATTAAAGTGATACCCAATTTGTATATTTTTTTTATGTTTTACTGCTTTTACACAATAAAAACACTCTTATAAAAAATGGAAAACACGTTTTTGCATCGCCATAGTCTGAGAGCCATAACTTTTTTATTTTTCTGTGTATGATGGGGATGAGTTGACGTTTTTATTGGTATCATTTTTGGGGGGACAAGACTTTTTGATCAGTTTTAAATCCGTTTTTTGGAAGGCAGGGTGATGAAAATACTGCAATCCTAGTAGTGTTTTTTATTTTTAACAGCGCTCACTGTGCAGTATACATGACCAGTAAGCTTTACTCTCTGGGTCGATACGATTACGTCGATACCCTATTTATATAGTTTTTTTTAATTTTGAAGCACTTCAAAAAAAAAAGGTGTTTTTATTGTGTTAAATAATATTTATGCATCGCTGTCTTCTGAGAGCCATAACTTTTTTATTTTTCCGTATACAGAGACATGTAAGGACTTTCTTTTTGCGGGATGAACTGATGTTTTAATTGGTACAATGTTGGCGTTTATCTGAGTTTTGATCGCTTTTTATTCCATTTTATGTGCTGCAGGATGTACAAAAAAAACGCAGTTTTGTGACTGATTTTTTTTTTTTTTTTTACGGCGTTCACCGTACAGGTTAATTAACAATGACAGATTTATAAGGTGGGTCGTTACGCACGCGGCGATACCAAATATGGGTACTTTATTTATTTATTTTTTTATTTTTGATCTTTTTGGGGGCGATTGGTGTTTGTAAAGGGGAAAAGGGCGGTGTACTTGTTTTTAATTTTATTTTTTGTGTTTGTGTTTTACTTTTTTTTTACTTTTTCACATTTTTTTACTTTTCCCCAGTGGGGATTTGTAACAGCAAATCCCCACTGGGGAAAAGCAATCCTTAGATTGCTGTTTGAATAGCACAGAGGTTCCCAACCCTAGTCCTCAAGGCACACCAACAGGTCATGTTTTCTGGCTTTCCTTAGCATTGCACAGGTGAAGTCATTATTGTCAGTGCATTCTGTGGGAGATCCTGAAAACATGACCTGTTGGTGTGCCTTGAGGACTGGAGTTGGGGAACACTGGAATAGCAGACCTGTGCACAGCGTTACCATGGCAACGACTGACACCATGCCCACAATGCATTGTGGGCATGGTGACATCACCAGACTACCCGGATGCTTTCAGAAAGCATCCGGGGAGTCCGGTAAGAGACAGGCGAGCGGCATCTCCTGCCTGCGGCTTTATTATCGCAGCCATGACAGGCTGCGGTAATAAAGCGTTAATCACCCGCGGCCAGAGCTCACTCCTCCTGCCTGCGGCTTTATTATCGCGACCATGACAGGCTGCGATAATGAAGCGTTAATCACCCGCGGCCGGAGCTCACTCCGGCCGCGGGTGATATGGCATGCGGCCAGCGGTAATTTACCGCTGGTTCCATGTCGCGATCGTGCGCGGCTCGCCCGCAAGCCCGCGCGATCGCCAGGACGTATGCATACGTCCATTTGCGGGAAGTCACTTCCCGCTAGGGCGTATGCATACGTCCAATGTCTGGAAGGGGTTAAAGGGGTTTTGCCATCTCTGATATTTATAGCATTGTAATAACTGGGGTATAAAGCATCACAGACACAACTAAAATCTTTTAAAGGCATTTTCCCATCAACCTGTTTCACAGCCAGCTTCAGGTTCCCACTTTCTTTTCAGGTTGTGGGTGGTTCTGCAGCTTCAGGCTCCCACTTCCTGTTCAGGCTGTGGGTGGTTCAACAGCTTCAGACTCCCACTTTCTTTTCAGACTGTGGCTGGTTCTACAGCTTTGGAATCCCACTTCCTTTTAAGGCTGTGGGTGGTTCTATAGCTTCAGGCTCCCACTTCCTGTTCAGTCTGTAGATGGTTCTACAGCTTTAGGTTCCCACTTTCTTTTCAGGCTGTGGGTGGTTCTACAGCTTCAGACTCCCACTCTTTTCAGGCTGTGGCTGGTTCTACAGCTTCAGGCTCCCATTTCCTTTTCAGGCTGTGGGTGGTTCTAAAGCTTCAGGCTCCCACTTTCTGTTCAGGCTGAGGGCCATTCTATAGCTTTAGGCTTCTACTTCCCTTCAGGTTGTGGGTGATTTTATAGCTTCAGACTCCCACTTCCTGTTCAGGCTGTGGGCGGTTTTATAGCTTTAGGCTCCCACTTCCTGTTTAGGCTACGGGCGAGTCTATAGCAGTGATTGGCATATCGGCTTTGCTATTCCTAGCAGAGCCTGTTACAGTGACATGAGGTGCAGGAGGTTTGTAAACTGTAGCGCACAAGGCTGCAGAGCTCTAAAGGGCTAAAGTGTGGCAAATATATGGATAAAGTCTTGTTTTACTGAAACACTCAGCAGGTAATGATATCACCATGGTCAGGCATGGCAGCTGGAGCAATGAGAGCAGAGAGAAGTGGTCTGTTAACTAGAAAAACTTGTGTACACAGGCAGGAGAGAAATATTCTCTATCTTCTAAACAAAGCAAAATCAGGACAGCAATGTATTTAGTAATAGTCTTTATTTACCTTTACCTATATGTTTAAATCCAATCATTGTGGTAAGGAAACCTCTTTAAGTTAATCAAAGGCCCTGGGATATTGCCCAAACTTAGGACCCATTCCCACTATTTCACTGCTACACTGTCTCTATAGTCAGCGTTACCATTCTGTGCAATCAGGCTTCTCCAGTTAACCTATTACTGACATTTGACATGCCTATATGTCATGGTTGGGAGGGTGTTCCCGGAAGTTGACATATGGTTACGTCATGGAGATTCTGCGAGCTCACAAGCGGAGCTCGCAAGATCGCGGCATGGGACCACTTGTATGTTACCGCTGGCATCATGCTGCATCACTCGTGGTTAGAGTGCGCTCCGTCTGCGAGTGACTAACATCTTAGCTACTGAGATCTATTACATCGAAGCAGCTAAGACAAATGCAGAAGGAGTGATGCCTGCAAAGCCTTTAATCAGTGTCGCTGCTGGTCTTCTACCTGTCAGCCCAGGAGTGTAA
Source organism: Phyllomedusa bahiana (assembly GCA_025379985.1). Lineage (NCBI taxonomy): Eukaryota > Metazoa > Chordata > Amphibia > Anura > Hylidae > Phyllomedusa > Phyllomedusa bahiana. The sequence goes on from JAODAL010013161.1 coordinate 59,772, forward strand.
GAAACACTTCCATTCTATCTTGACGACATCATGCCCTACAATGCATTGTGGGCACTGCCAGGCATGGTGACTGACAGTTGCCATAGAGACCAGTACATAACAATTCTGCTGTGTACTGATCTCTATTGTATCAGTGATCTGAGGATCACTTTTTAGCTTTTGCCTCTCTACATTTCAACCATAACGTTTTATTTAGTCAATGACGTAGTTGTATGAGGACTTGTTTTATGCGGGTGAAGTTGTATTTTTGAGGGCATAGTTTGAGTTTACATAGAAATTACTGGAGACTTGTTATGAAGAGATGGGCCAGGAGTGCCCAAAGCGTCTATTGCCAGGTAGTTATGGATTGTCTGGGCCATCACGAGTGTAGATGGTGACAGGCAAAGTGCAGAACAAGGACACTGGGTGCTGGCAGAGATGACGGATCACAGGCCAGTGTAGCCACAGGCAGATGCCAGATCCTAGGCAAGGCAGCAGGACAGGTACAAGGGGCAGAATGGAGGCAGAGGAACATAAACCTGGACAAAGCGAGGGTTAACCGAAGACTGGAGGCTGGTCCCAGGTAGGTAGCTGAGAGACAAGATGGAAGGATACAGCAGAAACAGGAATATAGGGAAGAGGCTGATGTAAGGCTAAATGGGTATCAGGCTGACAGGCAAGATGGCAGGAAACAGCCGAAACAGGAACCTACGAAACAGACCTGCATGATGGCAGGAAACAGAAGGGCTGAATGTGCACAGGTAACAGTGAGGAATAATGGCAGGAACAGAAACCAGAGGTCAGGAGCTCAGGTGGAAAATCATTAAAGGGGTTGTCTCGCTACAAAGAATAGCTTTCAAATTGTAGGGAACACAAAGTAAAGACATTTTCCAAATATATTGCTTTGTTCCTCTGTTTTCCCTAAGGAGATACAAGTGAATTTATAACCTCCCTGGCTATTTCAGTTCCCTCATGAACCAACCTGTAAACAATTCTCCCCCTGCTGTTTGTTCTTTGAGATAGCAGTGAGTGAAGTCATCACACAGGTCATGGCAGTGTCCATGCTGCAGAGCAGTAAAAAGCTTGATTTATGTAAAATAAACAGAACTGTAATTAGGGCTTTTGTTTGAGGGATCAGATAAGAAGTCCTGTTAGTAGTTTGAGAAGCTAATCTGATCTAATTAGCAACTGTAAGCACAGCACAGCACTGAGCTTTACAAGCACAAGCTGTATGCAAATTAGTCAGTCTGAACCAGGAAGTGGCAGAGTATTTCATTCATGCATCCTTTGAAACTCTGTAGGGAGACAACTCCTTTAACTGACCAGGAACAGAGACAGGAAGTTTCTTAAATCATAGAAGGTCATAGGTCATTGGACAGGAAATTTAGACACTGTGACAAGAATTTGTAAAAAAAATTCTTGTTACAGCACAAATATAAAAAAGTTTTTTTTTCCACCATTTGTTTTTTCAGTTATTTTTTACACTATTCACATTTTACACTAAGTAACCTGTTAGATTAATTCTAGAGGTTATTATGGTCATGTGGATACCTAGTATGAATGGGTTATATTTTTTGGTGTGGAATGTATGCCCAATATTTTTTAATTAAATATTTATTTTATTATTTATTTAATTTTTCTCACACAATTTTTACTTTGTTTTTTTAAGGCATTAAGGGTATGTTCACACTGGTAAATTTTGCAGCATAATTGCGGGCATATTTCGCCGTGTATTGCGGCGAATTACGGTAATCCATAGCTCTCATAGAGAACTATCGATTATGCCTCGTCCCCCTGCACGTACAATCTGATCGTATTGTACGTGTGGGGAGATTAGTGACATGTCAATTATTCGCGACGATCACGTGCCGCGAGTAATGAATGTCTATGGGGCCTGCAGGCTGCCGGGCGCCCCGTGCTTTGGGAGTACACGCAGGATCAGCGCGACTCCCAAATCACCCGGCGTATTGCGGCACGTACTAGACTGTACGCGCCGCAATTACACCGTGTGAACATAACTATTTACTATAACTATTGTAAACTTTTTTTTACACTTAGTAATGTAACAACATGCTCCTCTGTATACTCCCATATGCTAATACATTACATTTTGTGTCAGTATGAAACAGGCTGCTGTCAGGGCAACACACAGTATTACTATACAAAAAGCCCTGGAGCTATGCTAGGTCCTCAGGGTTGACTTTTTAGATATTCCCCGGGCTCTATTAGGCATTAGGAATCCCGATGACCTGATGGAGCAGGAGAATCCCCTTTGATTATACCACAGTCACATACCCCGGCAATCAAAGGGTTAAACAACGGGGATTGGAGGCTTCCTCTGGTCCCTGCCATTCACAGAGACTGCTCTAGGAACTGTTAACTGCAGTTCCATTCCTGCAGCAGTTGAGACGCTGGGAGCCGCAATCCCCCTCTTTAAGCAGCAACATCTTTTGCCATTACGGCCAACAGAGAACATGATATGTGCCCTGTCAAACGTCAGTGGGTGCTCTCTAATTGATTATAGGGTAAATATAAAATCATTGAGGGTCTAGTGCAGAGAAGGATTTTAAATACAAAGAACTTATCATTCATACATGGTACCCATATATTAATGCAGACACCAGTTAAGATTCTAGACTCAAGACGGGACAAGAGCAAATTCCAGGCTAGACTTACTCTTCTTGGTACATGACTACTCCTAAGCTCCACTGGGTCTTTATGTCATCTGGTGTGGATATTAAAAAAGGTGAATGCTAACAGTTAAGGGGTTTGTGTCAGCATCACTGGTGGACAAGGGTAATGACGTGGCTTTTGCCACCATTCGTGGAGGCCTATGGTAGTGCAGTGGCTTAATTCTCCATGAATGGTTCTTCAGGAAAAGAAACCATTTAACTTCAGAAACAGTGGTGCTCTAGGGAAAATAAAAGGTTACTGGATAAACATCAGTGCCCAGTCATTTACTCACTTCTCCAAGCTCAACAATTTTTCTGGCTGTATTTAGCTAGGGGCTCATGTGGGACACTAGTCATAGAGATTTGATCCAGGGAGAGGAGAGGACTGTGCAGCTGTAATTTTACAGCCACACTTCTTACCCTTATGAGATCTTATTGTGTTTTATGAATTGCTCTGCCCAATCTTTAGAGAGAGCTAAAGGAGGCAGAAGCAGATTATTTTTAAAGTGAGAAATCTTTAAACTGTGTGGTCTAATTTCTGAACCAACTTAGGACCCACACCTATCTTGGGGACCAGACCCCAAAAGTGTTGTCTCAGAATGGAGATCGGTCAAACTTGCACATGACTCTCCATTCTATGAGAGTTCCCAATACAGAGTAGTGCTGTCTTCTTCATTCTTTTCTATGTTCCCAGTACAGAGGAGCACTGTGTTCTCTCCATTCTGTTCTATGGGAGTTTCCAGTACAAGGGAGCTCTGTGTTTTCCATTCTGTTTTATGGGAGTTCCCAGTACAGGGGAGCGCTGTGTTCTCCATTCTGCTCACTTCCTGTTTGGGGTGGAATCACACAGTGAGTGCAGGCTGTGCAGTGCTACAGCATTTGGCAAAGATCCTTGTGTCTGTTCAGTGCTCTCCCTTTCTACAGGGGTAGAGTAGCTGCAGATGAAGGACAATAACGGTGCGGTCGGCAGGGGACCCAGGTAACTACCAACCGACCCGGAGAATGAGTGGAGGCTGTGGGAGTGGGGGATCGAGTAGGAGGCAGAGTGATCTGTCTGTTGCTCTCTCCTGTGTTCCTGTTGACCAGATCAGGACCCCAGCATCAGACAAGCCTGGAGGTTATCGCCCTGTGTAAGTGAAGCAAAGTCTGAAATTGTTGGGAAAAGTGCAGGAGCCCCTCCCAGAGGCAGTAAAGATCAGGCTGTAGAGTATTACCCCGTCCCTAGCACCAGCAAAAGTGATCCTGCAGAGCATCGCACCCAAGGCGGATCTGCACCCAGAAAGCCGCTTGTGGAAAAGGACGCTGTTAAGAAAATCTTTGCCCCCCCGAGAACTCCAGTCTGTTCCAGCCAAAGACTAATAGAGAAAATGAAGGGGGGTGTCCCAGGGTGTCGGGTCACAAAGTCAGGGAAAGAGCTGCATAACTGACCTCGCATTGGACTATGACTCTGACCCTGACCTTGAGGGATGGGGTACGAGGCGGCCTGGGGAAACTGCCAGAACCTTTGGTGCCAGAATCACCGCATATCTGAAGGAGTATGAGGAAGCAGGAGGGAAGATCTTGTCCCTACAAGAGCGGCTACAACTGCAAAAAGTGCGAGCGCAGAATTCCACCACTAAGAAGCGTCAGGAGCTCAACAAGGAGATAAAGAGGATAAGAGGGGAGATCCGAGGTCTGGTGGAGAGGAGGAACCTGATCCTGGGGAACCGAGGAGCATTTAAGGAAAAATTAATAAACGAGCAAAGAGTTAAAGAAATGAGGGAAATAATGGGAGGACTTAGAGAAGAAGGAGAGGAGGAAGAGGATATGGAGTCTTGTGAACTATCTAAGAGTTCCCAGATGTCTTCTCAATTTCCAACACAGACATCGCTCCAGGCGCCATCAGAGGTGCCAAGCAGCAGGATCCCGACGCAGCAGGTGGTGCTCCCAGACACAGCCGAGGAGAGCAGCGATGGTGGAGACCCGTTAGGGATTCTTAGAGAACGCATCATCCAGCTAGAGTCCCCCGTGAACCTTCAATCCTTCGCCTTTGGGGATGACCCTCTTCCAGAAGGAGGGAGGAAGCAGAAGGCAAAGAAGGCTTCAGGCGGTGAGTGGACTCAACTTGTTTTTGAGCCCCTCCCGGGGGATCATGATGAGGCTGTAGGTGTCTTCATTACCTGGAGTGGAAATGGATCTTGGAAACGGAGAGAATAGAGCGGACAAGGTCGTTACCAGTGAAACCATTCATCTTCCAGATACCATGGGTGGGGCCAAGGGGGTGATGGCCGTTGGGCCAAACAGATCAGATCCTGAGAGCAGCAATGTACGATCGAAGGGCACGACTAAGAAAGGATCCAAAACAGGATCTGAGGGTAAAAAATCGAGCCCCACCGTAGGTAAGGGGAAGAGCAAGTCTATCCCGGAAAAAAAGACTGAGAAGGAAAAAAAGACAGAGAAGGAAAGAACTGAAAAAGTTGGAAAGGCCGATCCAGGAAAAAAGGGAATGAATGTGGGGATGAATGAAGGAGTAATTGGAGGCGGGAGTAAGGGGGCGAAAGAAGGGGAGAATAAGGGATTAAATGTAGGAATGAATGAAGGGGAGAATGAAGGAGTAAATGGAGGAGCAAGGGAAGGGGAGAATGATATGAGAATGGAAGAAGGGGGAGTGAATGATGATACAAACAAATTGGAAGAAATGAATGTGGAAATGGATGAGATTAATGTAGCAAATGTACAAGAAGGTAATGTTGGTAATGGTAATGTTGGTGAAGGTATGGGGGAGGGGGCTGGCTCGCATAACCCCCCAGCTGCATCTGCTCCACTGGCCGAACCTGAAGTTGCATCTAATGCACCGACCAGACCTGCAGGTGAGGGAGGAGTGAGGAGCTACGCAAGCATGGCGGCTGGGGGGGTGCAGTTCCTCTCTGCCATCACAGGTCTTTGGGAGTAAGGAGAACCAACGCCACTTTCTGGAGGCCCTAAAGAAGGGAGAGGAATCAGTTACCATAGAGGAAAGAGAGGTCCCACTGTCCTTCTGGACAGAAAGACATGGACTCTCAGCTTTCTGAGAGAGAAGATCTGGTGGGGGAGATTTTAGACCTCCCCCTCCAACAAGCGGGCCAGGTGCACCCAGAAGGAATGTGGTCCGTCTCAAGTGGGTAGGCAGAGATGCGTGCCCACAGAGATCAAGGGTGGTGGAGCTCCTGCTTGGGATGGAGTTCAGGGCATCTGACATCTTTGCCCTGATTCCCCCTTTTGGGTCCCTGATATTTGATGTCAGCTTCCTGCGGGTCGAGGGCCTTGAGCTCTTTTGGTCCCATTACGAGGCAATACAAGATTTGCCCGAGTGGCAGGATTTTGTCGTTCAGGCAATTTCCCTTCAAAATAATGTCAAGAGAGTGACCGTTCTTACAAGTAATGAGTCATTCTCTTATGTTGACATAATGACCTGGCTGGGCCGCTATGGAGAGTTAATGAGTTTCCCAACCAAGAACAGAGATGAGTACGGCATCTGGTCAGGGGCCTGGACCTTCTTGGTTACACTAAGGGTCTCAGGTAACACCGTCACCCATATCCCATCCTGCACCTTTTTGGGAAGAGACAGAATTCTGGTCTTTTACCAGGGGCAACCGAAAGTCTGTCACCGGTGTGGTGACCCCACACACTTGAGTGCCCAATGTTGGGTGCAGAAATGCAGAACCATCACAACTATATGACATTATTGAAAATACCATAGTAAGTCCAGGTTGTTTTTTGTAGTTAAGGACACAATTCTGCATTTGAAGATACTGTCCAAGTCATTCATGGCTTTTCTCCCAAGAGCATTTCATGGTCGGATCTCCTGGCTACTTGTCCTTCTGGTATTAAATATTGATCCAAATAAAATGAAGTCTCTACCACATCTATTTCTTCTCTATTAAATGTGAACTTCGACATTTTACTAGTTGTCATGATCTTTGTCTTCTTCACGATGAGGTACAATCCAAATTTCTGACTATGTTCTTTTATGTTCATGAACAGGTATTTAAAATCCTCTTGGCTTTTGGCCAACAATGTTTTAGAATTCGTATAACAAAGATTATTGATAAGGTTAGGGATAGCTTAACAATAGCTTTGGGATATTTATTAAGGGTAATTTAAGAACATAATAGAGTCAGGGGATCTGATGAAAGGGATAGCAATAGGGCTAGGCCGAAGGAAAGATTCAGGGAAAATTGATATCATTTATCATTGTCTTGCTTCTGGATTGAACTCACTACTGCAACATCCTTCTCTGCACCCTCCCATCTAGCACTCTTGCTCCTCTTTAAACCATCCTCAACTCTGCTGCCCGCCTGATCCACCTCTCTCCTTGTTGCTCCTCTGCCTCTCCCCTCTCTCGGTCCTTTCACTGGCCAGTGAATGCATTTCAAGTTACTAACCCTGACCTACTAAGCTTTTCATACCCTCTCCATTCATACATCTCTGCCTTAATCTCCAGATACCTCCCTTTACGTAATCTCCTCTCCTCACAGGTTCTCCCCTTATCAGCTTCTCACACAAACATCTCCAAGATTTCTCCCATGCTTCCCTTTTATCCCAACACATCAAACTTTCTACCACCCTCAAACCTAAAAAAAACCCATCTTTTCAGGATAGAATACAACCTACAATAACCCTGATGCCACAACTCCCCATAAACGTGTTCCTCTTCACCTTCTGTCTCTTTCCTCCTTCCTCATAGATTGTAAGTTCTCACAGGCAGGGTCCTCTCTCCCTCTCTACCAGTTGTTAGTCATTTAGTGTTGCCATTGTAGTTTGTTCTTATGTTATGTATGTAACCTCCTCAAATGCACAGCACCCTGGGTTTAATGGCATTTTAGAATAAATTAAAATAATCTAACATTTAGTCTATCTAGTTTCAGTTGATACATGCTTTGTATAGTTATTTCATGTCACTAATGATTGACTGCCTGACTGCCCTATTTATGTCTGTTTGCAGTCTGGAGTCCATCCGCATCATTAGATATACAGTTGAAACCAGAAGTTTCCATACACTGGGATTACTCTGCTTTTAAACAATTTGGGACCACCCATATAATGAGGTCATGTCTTTGAAAGCTTCTCTAAGTTAATTAGAGACACCAGAGCCATCTTAACAGCATTAAGGGCCCCTGGGCAGAGCAGTGCACTGGGCCCCCTACCTCCACAATCCCTCACAGGAATAAAAACGTACATTATCAAATAAAATTATATTTGTTCTTTCTTCCAACAAAATCAGTGCTTTTGGAGTTTAGTTTTGTTATATGTTTTGTATTAATTTTTATTGATAAAATAGGACAAAAAAGCTGTTTTTAAACCATTTTTTTTACTTGCAGTTTTAGTCCCTTTAGGCCGCGTCCCCACGGCACAGGACAAATACCGGTCGGTTCTGAGCAGGTTCTCCATAGATGTCCATTTTAAAGGTTGTCAGCTGGTTTGCAGACGGTTTTAAAAACCAAAAACTGTCTGAAAAACCGTCTGAAAAACTGTCCCGTGGGGACAAGCCCTTAGAGTACTTGACCACAACTGGTCACGATCACTTGTACACTATTCTTCAATACTAATGTATAGCAGAATAGTGTAAAATTAGAGCTGAATAATACTACCACACCATGACCAAATATCACCACCATATAGTGACTGAATACCACAACACCGCCACATAGTGACTGAATAATACCGTCATATTGCATTTTTCTTTCTTATGGTGTTGGTAATGTTTTAATAGTTTGGACTTTTATGGATGGAGAAAAAACAATTATGCTTATTTTTTATTGCAGTTTGTCTATAGTTTTAAAAACCTTACTTTTTTACACTGTAAAAAACATTCAGTTTTCATGCATATCTGCATGAAAAGGTGGATGGAGAGGAGTGTGTAGTGCAACAATGTAGTTATCAACAAGCCAATGACATGGGATGGTTAACTGAGGAGAAATTTGGTGCAGCACAATATAGTAAGTATATGTAGTAGTAGGCAGATGATGATGAGGATTTAGTGCAACAAAGTATATTTTATATTGTTTGTACGGGATCGTATAAGGTACTGCACTAAATCCCTCTCATAATGTGCCTGCTAATATATCTACTGTACTGTGCTGCAATAAATTCCCCTTAACAGCAGCACAGTGATAATATACTAGCAGGCAGGTGATGATGGGGTGTAAGTGCAACCCAGTAAGCATGCTACTGTACTCTGCTGCACTAAAAACACCACTTTATCTGCCTCCTACTATACTTTGCTGCACTAAATCCACCAGCATCTGATTGCTACTATTAGAGGTGTTTAGTCCTGCAAAGTACAGTAACAGGCAGAAAAGGGGGTATTATTGCAGTGGCAGACACACGAGTTAGTGCAGCACTGCTGGTCTCTACCCGGGAAGGCGATGGCAACTTCAGGAAGAAAATAAGAACTTAGACATCTTGGGCCACATGAATGAAAACGGTTTAGGTCTAAAACTCACTTTGTTGCCGATAGGTTACTATGGGCAAAAAAGTGAATTTTAGACCTATACAGTTTTCATATATCTGGCCTCTTGTGCTGTTACTCACTCACTATGTGACAACTTTATGGAGCGTGAAGTTAAGCACCAGAGGAGTAACTTCAAGCTCTCGGGCCCTGGTGCAAAAAGTGAAATGGGGCCCCCCCAGTTATCATGCGCCATTTGCAATACTGCTGTCTTATGTGGCAGAAGAGCTTTTGGACCCCCTCAGGCTGCAGGGCCCGGTAGCGACTGCTAGCGCTGCACCCCTGTAGCTACGCCCCTGTTAAGCACAGAATGCTGGCAGCGCAGAGGGTTTTCATCATGCGGGGGAGGTGACTGTAATCTGTGGAACAGAAAGCAGGAAAGCTGCTCCACAGACGCTGCCGCTCATCATAGGGTAGAAGTAGCTGGCAATACTCCGGGGTATGAGAGGTCCGATATCACACTGGAATGAATAGGAGGAAAAGCAGCAAGCGCCGCCCTCTCTATTCTCTGAGCTGCTCCGTTCATAGCCTGCTGCGAGCTGACCAGCAGCTGAGCACAGAATTACGCTCATAAATCACTACAACACCAATTGATGATTGTGCACACAGGAAAACTGAACTATATCTCTGGTTTCATCAGTTGTCTGGAGGGCCCCTGTGCTCAAAGGGCCCATTGTGCCCAATCATTAAGACGGCCCTGAGAGACATACCTGTGGATGTATTTTAGAAGCACAAAGGAAACACACAGCTTCTGTGTGTAACATTGTGGGAAAGTATAAAGAAATCAGCCAAGATATCAGGAAGAGAACTGTGGACTTGCACAAGTCTGGATCATCCTTGGGTGCAATTTTCAGATACCTGAAGGTGCCTGGTTCATACGTACAAACAATTATACACAAGTAGAAACAAGATGGGAATGTCCAGCCATCATACCGCTCAGGAAGGTTCTGTGTCCCAGAGATGAAAGTGCTTTCGTCTGACATGTGCATATCAACCAAAGAACAAAAGCAAAAAACCTTGTGAAGATGCCGGCGGAAGCTGATAAGATTGCGTTATTATCCACAGTGAAACGAGTACTGGATCAAAATGGGATGAAAGCCCACTCTGCTAGGAAGAAACCATTACTCAAAAAGAAACATATAAAAGTCAGATTAATGTTTTTCAGATGCACACAGGGACAAAGACCTACATTTTTGGAGACATTTCCTGTTGTCTGATGCAACTAAAATTGAACTGTTTGGCCATAATGACCATTGATAAGTTGGGATGAAAAAGGGAGAAGCCTAAGAACACAATGCCAACTGTGAAACACAGGAGTGGCAGCTTTATGTTGTGGGGTTGTTTTGCTGCAGGTGGGACTGGTGCACTTCACAAATAGATGGCATCATGAAGAAAGAAGATTATGTGGCAATAATGAAGCAGCATCTGAAGACATCAGCCAGGAAGGTAGAGCTTGGGTGGAAATGTGTCTTCCAAATGAACAATGACCCGAAGCTACTACAAAACTGGATACAAAGTGGCTTAAAGATAACCAAGTCAATGTTTTGGAGTGGCAATAACAAAGTCCTGATCTCAATCCTATTGAAATGTATTTTTTTGAGCTGAAAAGGCTGGTGTGAGCAAGGCGACCTCCAAACATGGCTCTGTTACACCAGATCTGCCAGGAGGAAGGGGCCAACATTCCTACCAACTTTTGTGAGAAGCTTGTGGAAGGATCCAAAACATTTGACCCAATTCCTACAGTTTAAGGGTAGTGTTGAGCGATTACGTTGACCATCGACATCGGTCGATGGTCGATAGTCGACCATCATCGACAAGATAGTCGATAGTGAGCAGTCGATTATGAGCGATGACCATTAAAGTCTATGGGAGAGCAACAACATCTTCATTCTTACACCCAAACAGGGCTGGAGTAGCTGAAATTAACATCCACAAAAGTCAAATGGATACGTGCTACATCTTAGGCAACACACTTAGGTTATAAAAGCCACAGAAAAAAAGTCACAGACCATTCACTATCCCTGTCTTGCACCACAGCATGACCCTTAAACCTGCATCACCCACAAATTAAAAAGTGCCAGAAGGCAGTATGATTTGAACCATCATTTTACTTGAACTGGACATTGAATATCCCTGTCCTGGAACGCAGCATGAGCCCCCAAACCTGCATGACCCCCAGATTTAAAAAGTGCCGGAAAAAGGAGTCTTTCAACCACCATTTTAGTTGAACTGGACATTGACTATACCTGTCCTGGGCCACAGCATGAGCCCCAAACCTGCATGACCCCCACATTTAAAAAGTGCCGGAAAAAGGAGTCTGCAATGTCGTCATCATCAGCACAGGTGACTTCGTCGTCCTGACATTCTGCATCCAGGAGCTGCGGGCTACAAGCAAGAGGGACTGCAAGGTGTTGCAGACCGCCCGGGATTTTTTGCCGATTGACCGGCTTCCTTCTCCTCCTCTGATGGGTACACGAGTTGACATTTGGGCTGCCTTCGCTTCATGTTGTATGGATGCTGATGATGCTGATGACGACATTTGTGGCCGTGACTGGGAGGACAAGGAGGTAAGACTGCTGGATGCAGGTTGCATTAACCACTGAAGGACAGATTGGCGACGCTGTTCGTTACTTAGATTCACAGGGCCCTGACCCAGCGATGACAGGCCTCGCGGTCCTGCAACTGACGATCCGCTGGCATGCGTGTTATCGCCAGCACGGGGAAGGGAGCACCTTCTCTCGTACCTCTACCTCCATGTCCAAACCCCCTCTTTGCTCGCTTCCCACCTGAATTTCGCTCCATGTTCAGAAATAAAAAAATTTTGGGAGAAGGTATGGAAGAGTTTTGGAAAGTCTTTTTTTTAAAAGACGGCAAATCACAGCTATTCTCAAATCCCTCAATTCAAAACAAAAATGCGGGAAATTCAAATATAACTGCAAAGTAGATCTATCAACAAAGCTGGCCTGCGCCAAAGTGAAAAACACGTATCTGAAATGTATTCCGGATAATAAAAGGTATTTTGGCACCTATCAATTCACCTGTGGTGACAACAAAATTGCTGTATTCAAATTTAACTGCAAAGTAGATCTATCAAAAAAAGCGGCCTGCCCAAAGTGAAAAAATACGTATCTGAAATGTATTCGGATAACACAAGGTATTTTTGGCACCTATCAATTCACCTGTGGTGACTATAAAATTGCTGGTTTTCAAATTTAAGTGCAAGCTGCCTCAATAAAACAAAGCTTTTAGTGCGCCAAAGTAAAAAAAACACGTATCGTTTATTTTATTCGTATAATAAAAGATATTCTTGGCACCTTTCAATTCACCTGTGGTGACTATAAATTGTTTAATTCAAATTTAAGTGAAAGGTGGATATATCAACAAAGGTGGAATGGGCAAAATTAAAAATGAACACCTATCTGAAATGTATACTGATAATAAAAGTGGAGTTTTGCAGCTAACAAGAGACCTGCAGTTACTAGAAAAGATGTTAATCCTAATATAAGTTCGGGCTGCCCAATATCCAGGAAATATTTCAATAGAAAACTGTTAATAATGAAGCTATTGCATTTGCAATGTCTACACTAAGTCTTGGTGAACTTTATCCAGTGTTCTTTATAGATTGTCTGTGGTCGCCCGCGGGGCCCCCCCTCCACTCCCCCCCCCCGTGACTTTACAGCGGTAGATGATCCTTTAAAATTCTCTACCAAAACAAACATAAAATCTTCCAAAATCTCTAATCAAAACTAAATTGTAAGGATCACAGCTAACAGTAGAAGTTTCTCTGTGAAGAAATAGAATAATTTCGCTGAGCTGTTTTGGGCACAAGCAGAGCGCACATCCTTCTGCTTTGAGACCTGGGGAGGGCACTGAGCTGAACAGGGAAACGCTGTTCTATGTAAAACGAGGTCATTGATTTTTCCAGCCAATCGCAACCATACACATCCCCGTCATGACGTCGCACAAAACATCTCACCCCTGTCTATTCTGTAAGCTGATTTGCTGGCCGCCAAAATGACAGGAAGCGCCGAAAATGGTGCGATCTTAATAGATGAGCCCCAGATTTTAACCTAAATTATCGAAAGATCTAAAAATTTTTGATCAACATAAAAACTGTGCCGATTTCAACTTTCTCGATAATAATCTCTCAACACTATTTAAGGGCAAAGCTACCAAATACTAATGAAATGGATGGAAATTTTTGACTTTGCAGAAAGTAATAAAAATGCCTTTAAAAAAATCCTCTCTCTCATTATTCTTCATTTGGCAAATAGAAATAATTTTGGTTCCTAATTGACCTAAAACGGGGAAGGTTTATTCTGTTCTATTTCATGTCAGAGAGTGAGAAAAACCTGCAGATGGGGCTTTATATAGTGGATGGAAACTTCTGGTTTCAACTGTAGCTCCACCATCCATGAGCATGGGATGGGGGCTCCCTTTTTGGGGAGGGTCTTTTGCCAAATTGTTGAGTTGTTAAATTAAGAGAAGGACCAATGTACAAAGTGGAGCTTATCTTTCCTTAAATATACATGATATATTAAACATTAAGAGCTGTTTCCCCCTTACTCTTTTTTGATGTATGTTGAATAGATTTTTTCCAGACTATTTTCTACATTTAATTGTGATTTATGTTTTTTCTACCTTTATGAACAAAAGTTACGTTTTAGTCTCTTCTGGGGTGACAGTAATTGCGTTTTTGACTAAATATTTGTTTTTTCACATCTCAGTGATTTATGTAAAACCATATAAAACACATTGCATTATCGCCATAATTGAGTCCAATGCTGGATGCAGCTCTGCCACCTGTATAGAAAACAGACCTTGTGTGATGCTACGACACTTATGTCAGATAGTGCACTATGCATAATCACAAAGTTACATTCATAACCAAACTTTCATCTTGAGTTTAATAGCTTCTTAATGCCGGGTCTTTTGAAGAATCAGAGGAAAATAACGAATATTACTGATGGACGTGGTTATTTTATTATCAGCATGTAGAAATTGTGGAAGCTTTTAACCTGCTGAGAAGGAAGAGCACATGTTCTGGTGAAGCGTGACCTATATTTAAGGAAGGAAAGCTGTCTTAACAAGGCGTCAAGTGACTGTAATTTCATAAACCACACAAGCATACGAGTGGTTGGCATGACATCTCTGATCTTGGCTCAGCTGCCAACTGAGGAGTTAATAGGAGGAGTTCCAAAGATTATGCCAGTTCGTCCATTTGTGCTCTTCATCTTGACCTCTCCTCGCTGAACAGTCCAACAGAGATGCAAACTCTCCTGTTCGCCCGTGTAGAGAAGTAAGAAGTGATGATCTGTTTCTTTTTTCTTTTCCATAACTCTTAATTTTGAATTATTTCAGGGTTAGAGAACAAATAATGAAAATACCTTTGCCCAAGCACTTGTAGGACATTGAGCTTTATGCATGGAAACAAACAGCTGAGCTGGGAGGTGGGGAGTTCATACGTGGACTTTCACCAGGTCCTTCAACTCCAAATCCACCCACCTGCAGTTATCACAGCCATGGCCTTAAATAATCATATTACTTGTCCATTGAGGTTTAATCTTATCTAGTTGTGATGTAGAATGAATCTGTCTCCTTCAGTTGGTGAGCCTATCAATGTCCATCAGGCACAGACTAGGGGACAATCTTTCCGTAGTCTTTTGAGGTGTAGTCTGGTTTGGACTGGTCCATAGAGGAGCACTGGTGGACCAAATGGTGAAGCAATTGTGGGGTGCAGGCTGCATCTTACTACCCCAATTACACCCAGTGATAGGGTGTAATAAGAAAGTTGTACCTGCACACTATTCTGCTATACATTGAAGGGGTTTTCTAACTACAAGCTAGAAAACAATATATGGTTTTGCACATCCAAAAACATTTTTGAAAAAATGGGCATAGGTGCACACTGGTGCGGCAGCAATATACATACACATTCCAATATCAGTAGCACACTATCAACTAAAAAACTATTAAAAGGCACATAGGAATTTTTGAAAAAGCATTTCTGCTACTTAGGATACATGAAAAAATGTTTGAGGTTCTTAGTTCACATTTTTGATCAAAACTGCTTAAGCCCTCCTCCCAATGTTCAAGGGGACCTCCACCCACCTTCACAGGTTTTTAAGTCAATGCAGTGTACCTAGTAGTTGGTGCCTTCACTCACTGAAGTATGAATGTCTGAACAGGCCCTAAAGAGAGGAAACGTTAGTGTAGGAACCACCTATATTGAGGTCCTCTTGCTGATTGGGAAGTGACTTCAGCAGTTTTGATCAAAAATGTGAACTAAGAACCTCAACATTTTTTTCAGGTTTTCTTACTACAGAGATTAGATTTTAACACGTAGGGACAAGTATTTGAAGACTTTTTTTAAATACATTGCTCTTTTGATATTGCCATTTTCAAGAGATAAGAGAGATTGTATCTGCTCTGAGTGCAGACACGTGTCCATATCTCCTTGTCTCCCTGATTAGACAGAGGGCAGGGTATGACATCACCATGGGCAGTGGGAGTCTTTATCTCTAAAAAGATTAGATTGTTTACCTTTTACCTGGGAGGTCTGTACCATTGTTTACTTAAAGATTTAGGGGGACACATATGATTTTTGGCACCCAGGCGCCATTTTTTTCCCCGCATTAGTAGTATAGAATGCGCCTGAATCTATGAATCTGTTCTACTGAGGGTCATAGATTTAGCATTTTCTAGCTACAAAGCGACACTTCAGGCTCAGGTAAACCACTTTTAAAGTGCTCTACCTGTTCCAGCAGTAATGCGCCTGGATTTGTCGTACTGAAGCTATAAATGTGTAGCTTCGTATGGTTGTAGTGCTCCCTGTCTCCAGCACGACTCCAGCACGCCCCCCGATCTCAGGCGCATTACAAAGTGCCGCGGGTGTGCTGTAGTGTGCCTGATATTGGAGTGCACCTGTTTAAAAATATAGCAGACGGGGCTACACTAGTTTTTTGGCTAAAAAGACACCAGACTTCAGGCGCAGCCCCGTTCATACATGTTGCCCCTGTGTCTCTGTAACACTCAGTTAGTTATAGAGGAGCTACATATGCTAATCTCTGCAATAGAACCACCCAGAGCCTGACTAGAAAGTGTGAGGCTGAAGCTGCTTGTGACTCTGTGAAACTGCATGGTAAGAAAACCCCTTTGCAGAATAGTGTGTAGATGATTGTTCCCCTTAGTTGTCAAATAACCTTGGGGGCTAAAATTATAAATACATAATAATAATAATAATAATAATAATAATAATAATAATAATAATAATTAAAATAATTAAAATAGAAAAAACAATAAAAATAAACATAATTGTTGTCTGTCTGTAAAAGTCAGATCTATTGATATATAACCTTATATATCCTGCACTGTAAATACCATAAAAGAGTGGTATTTTTTGAGGGGTCAACTTGCAGTCCCAAAAATTGGAATAAAATGTTAACAGAGAGGTATCTTAGGTATCACAGGTATTTAAAAATAGTATCAATGAAAATCACACAGTCTGCAAAAAACAAGCCCTTGCATCAATATATAGACATAAAAATAAATAAGGTTATCAGAAAATGGCACTGCAAAGCAAAAAAAAAAAAAAACATTAAAAATAATCATCTGTATGATACTGACCCACAGAACAAAGATAACAGGTAATATATACCAGCTCTCTAAAAAAAAGTGTGTGATTGTGTTTTTTTTCCATTTCACCTAGTTAAGAAGGACATAGCCAGAGTCCCTGTGTGTCATGTTAGGGCCAGGGATTTTAATGGGGGGAAGAGGAGAAGCACCATTTGCTCCATTTACCTAGGGAACCAAAATGCCTTGTCTGGGCCCTGCACAAAATGCTATATCAACATTTTCAATGCTTTTCAACGGCTTTTGTTTAGAGATAACCGTCCTCAAACAACCGTCTCCAAGACTTCTCCCGTGCTTCCCCCACACTCTGGAACTCACTGCCCCAACACATCAGACTCTCTGCCACTCTCAGTAGCCTCAAAGGTAACCTGAAAACACATCTCTTCAGGAGCCTATAACCTCGTTGCAACTACTCCACCTCACAAACATGTCTGCCCCTCACCTTTTGTCTCTTTCACCCTTCCTTGTAGATTGTAAGCCTTCGTGGGCAGGATCCTCTCTCCCTCTGTACCAGTTGTTAGTCACCTATTGTCACCATTGTTCTTGTTTAACGTATGTTATGTATGTAACCCCCTGAATGTACAGCGCCCTGGAACCAATGGTGCTATAAAATAAATATTATTATTATTATTATTATTATTATTATTATTATTATTATTATTAAAATAATAATAATAATAATAATAATAATAATAATAATAATAATAATAATAATAAAAATAAATAGGAGCAGATAAGGCAGGAAGCAGTGATATCACAGTTTCTGAATCTGAACTCTGCTACATCCATATTATGACACAGCAAAGGCTGGAAAAAGATACTAAATAATACAATCCAAAATCTAAAAAACACAAACATACAAAAATACAATTATTATTATTATTATTATTATTATTATTATTATTATTATAATTTATTATTTTTTATTATTTTTATTATTTTTTTTAATATTTAATAAAAAATAGAAGATAGACCCTAGAGATTTTGATAGCAAAAAGAGATAATAAAAATAATAGTATGAGATAGTTTAGATAGATGATAAAAGATGATAGATATGAATAATAGATAATAGTATGAGATAGATATATAATAGATAATAATAATAGATAGATATGAGATAGATAGATAGAAGATAGATAGAAATATGAATAGAAGATTATTAGAAAATAGATATGAGAAGATGATATAGAATATAGATAGATAGATAGAGAGCCCGATATGAGATTGGGGAAATAGAAATAATAGGGGAATAGATAGATAGATAATATGAGATAGTTAGATAATAATGATAGAATAGATGATAAAGATAATAGTTAGATAGATAACAGATTGAGATAGATAGTATGGAATATAATAATGATAGATAATAGATAATGATAATAATAAGAGACAATATAGTAGAAGATGATAGATAGATAGTTAGAGAGACAATATGAATAGAAATAGAAAAAATAGATAGTGATAGATATGAAATTAAATGATAGATTAATAGATAAAGGATAATTGAATAGATTATAGAGAGTTTAGGGAAAATATTTTGAAGTTTTTGGAAAATTAGATAAAAATAATAGATAAAATAGTAGTTTTAATTGGATAGTTGAAATTTTGGATAGTAGTAATAATATTTTGATATAGATAGATAGATAATAGATAGAAGATAGTAGATATGAGATAGTTTTAAAATAGATAATAGATAATAAAATTAATAGTTTAAAAGTAATAGTTTTAAAATTTTAGATAGATTAGATAGATGATAGAGAAAAATTAGAATAGATAATAGATAATAATAGAAAATAGATGAAGATAGATAAAAATTAGATAATAGAGAAGATAAGGCGGGAAGCAGTGATATCACATTTTCTAAATCTAAAACTCTCCATCCATTTTTTGTCACATTTTAAAAGCATAAAAAATACAAAAATAAAAAAAAAATTGATTGTAAAAAAGAGAAAAAAATAAAATCCCAGAGATAACTGTGCACACAATAGTAACATTTTATTGAAAGCAACACTAATCAATAAAAAAAAAAAAAACATGGAAGTAAACATGGAAGGAGATGGGAAGAAGGGGCCGGGCAGGTAAATACCCCGTTTGGGAGGGTTTCCAATCTAAAAGCGGGTTTTATGTTTTTCGGGGGAAAGGTGTTGGTTGCCAATCCCTGAATCGTATTCGTCTCCAGGGGAAATTTTGTGATTTAGGAAATTTTGGGAAAATTTAAGTTTCTGTATCGGCGAAATTCCCCAAGTGGCTGTTCCGGGTTATTTAGCTGTACAATTCAATTACAGTGGCTTTGGCTTCCATAATGTTTATGGTTCTGTACAGGGTTAAAAAAAAACTTGTTTTTATTTTCCTAAGCAAATTTGTTCCTTTTGAATTTTTGTTAGAGGGTTCTTTCTTTTCCCAATTAGCTGTATTTTAAAACCTTCAGCCTCCCTGCATTATCTCATTTCCCTTATCTTTTAATATACAAAAACGTTGTCACACCCGCCCTTTGATTTCCATTTTTTGCCCTTACAATAATCTTCTTTCCTTTGAATCAAAAACCCTTCTCAAATTAAAAATAGACTTTACTAAAGAAAGGCTCCGGGGGGAAAAGGGGACATGTCTGGTAAATACAGGGAGATTTCTGATTACCAAAAGCAAGACTTTTACATATTATTTTTTTAAAAATTTAACTAAAGTAGGAAATTAAAAGAGGAAAGAAGCGTAGGGAGATATAAAAGCTAAAAAAACAAAGGAAAAATTTGGGGGGGTTTGGAAAAATTTGGTAGTAAAAAATATTCGGGAAAAAGAAAGAGGCATGTGGAAAATAGAAGCTTAAAGGGGTTGTCTCACTACAAGGATTGCTGATTTTTATGTTAAAGTTCTTGAAAAAACAAGTCATTTTAAAAATATGTGTCCTTTTAACCGTGTCCTCCCTTTTTTCTAGTTATCCCCTCTTGCATGGGTGCTCAGCTTTTTCGGTCATATAGCTACGACCTGTCCAATTTCCTGTTTGGTCCCACCACGGGGCCCCGGTTGCTTTTAGCTAAAGACCTGTCCAATCTCTCCTGTTTAGGTAAAAAAAAATGGTTGCTATAGTTTACGCCCCTTTGTTTGATCCCCTCCTGATAGGGGCCAGCATGGTTGTTTTGCAAAGGGACCGGGTTTGGTCTCTTATAGGCTCCCAGCCTGGTTGCTATTGAAAAAGCCCTTGCTTCTATTTGCACCCCTGGGGTAGAACCCCAGAAAAAAACGCCCCTCAGTTAAAAATTTAAAACCCAAAGAAAACGGGGATTGGGGGTCAGATGAATCAATGTAGTGAGATAACCACTTTAAGAAAGGAAATGAGGGAAGAAAGGATAATGAAGACTTTTAAAAAAATTAAATTTAAAAGAAAAAGTAAAATTTGGAAAAAAGGGGAATTTTTAAAGGGGCAAAATATGAAGCCCCTAAGAAGAAAAGAAAGTAAGAAAAATAAGAGAAGGATAGAAGGGAAAAAATGGGGAAAAGAGGGGGAAACCCGGGAAAGGGAATGCAAGACAGTTATTGAAGAAGGGTTAAAGATAGAATGGAAAGAAAGCTGAGAAGCAATAAGGTATCGAAGAAAGTATGACAGGAATAAAAAAAAGGAAGAAACATCAAAAAGCAAGAAAGGAAATGAGGAAGGGTTAAACTTAGGAAGAAAGAAAGGGTGAAAAACAGGAAGGTAAAAAAGGAGTAAGGAAGACAGGAATTAAAAAGTAAGAAAGGGGAAAAAAGAAGAAAAAAAAAATGGGAAAATTTAAAAAAGGGGTTTTAAAAAGGTCGGGAAAGGAAAGGGAAAGGGTGAGAGGGAAACAGCAAGGTAAGAGAGGAGGAAAGGAGACAGCAAGGGAAAAATAAAAGGGGAAAATTTACAAAAAATTAAAAATTAAAGACAGGACGGAAGAAAGGGTGAGAGGGAAACAGGAAGTGAAAAAGCAAGGAGGAAAGAAGAAGAAAAAAGAGAGAAAGGAAATGGAGAGCGGTAATAGTCAGGAATGAAGAAAGTGTAAGAAATAGTAAAGGTTTAAAAATTAAAGGAAAAGTAACCCAAGGAGGAAGAAAAAAACAGTGAAAAAAAAAAGGGAAAAAAAAATGTAAAAATTGAGAAAAAGTAAAAAGGGAAGGATTAAATTTCAGGAAGAAAGAACGGGGGGAAATTTAAAAAACAAAAAAAGGGAAATAAAAGAGGAAGGAAGACAGTGAGGAAGAAAGGACAGAAGTAAGTAGAAAAAAGGAAGAAGAGAGAAAGGTAATGAGGAAAAAGGTTAAAAATCAAAAAGGGAAAATTAAAGGGTAAAAATTTAAAAAAGGGGGGAAGGGAAGGGGGAGGAGGAAGGAAGAATGGCAGAAAGGAAAAAGGCAAGAAAAAAACAAGAAAGAATATGAGAAAGGAAATGGGAAAGAGTTAGAGTCAGGAAGGAAGAAAGGGTGAGAGTGAAACAGGAAAGTCGTAAAGGAGGAAGGAAGACAATGATAAAGAATGAACAAAGGTAAGTAAGACAGAAGGAAAAAAGCAGAAAGCAAATTGGGAATGTTTAAAGACAGGATATATCAGAATGGATAGAAGAAAGGGTGAAAACAGGAAGGTAAGAATGAAGGAAGAAAGACAAGAAAAAAAGGGAAGAAAGAAAGGAAAGGATTAAAGTCAATGAAGAAAAAATGTAAAAAGAGAGGAAGGGAGACAGGAAGATAAAAATAAAGGAAAAAGAAGGAAGACAAGGAGAAAGGAAATTTTTGTCAGGTTTTAAAGTCAGCAGGAAAAAAGGGGGGGGGAACTTTAAATGTTTTGAAAGGAGAAAGAAAGATCGGTATAAAAGACAAGTAAGAAGGAAAAATTATTGGAAATGAAGGGAAATAAAGGAAAGATTTTGAAGGAAGAAAATTTTTGGAACAAAAAGGAAGAAAAAAAAAAAAAGGAAAAAAGAAAAAAAGCAAAGGAGGAGGGAAATGTGTCAGGTTTAAAGTCAGACAGGGAAGAAAAAGGGAGGAAATTGAAAAGTTTTGGGAAAAGGGGAAAAAAAGATGGCCCATTTTTCAAAAAAAAGTAAAAAAGGGAAATTTTAAAAAAGGAAAATGAAGTAGAGTGAAATTGAGAAAAGAAAGAAGGAAGAGCTAGAGGAACAAAAAGGGAAAGGGAAAAAATTTAAAAGGGGAAAAAAGAAATAAAATTTAAAGTCAGAAAGGGAGAATGAATAATGGATTTAAATAAAGAAGAGAAGAAAAAATGAAGGAAGGAAAGGGTGAAGGAAAAAAGGTGTAAAAGGAAGGGAAAAAAAACCCCGGGGGCCTTTTTTTTCCCGCGATAATTTAAACTCTGATTCATTTCAACCCTTTAGCGAACGATGTTGTCCTTTTGAAAAGGCTGGGAAAAAAAATGTTTTCAAGGGGGGTATATTTGAGATGGGGTTTCCTTTATTAAAAATTAGTGTTGAAAATTTTAAATTTGATTTTGTTTTTTTTTTAGATTTTCCTTCTGTCTAGAACAATATATACATGTCTATAATCTGTTTGGGCAATTTTCAAAGGGTTTGGGTTTTTTGCAATGTAAATTTCCCTTTCCTTGCCCCTTTTGCCTTGTCACAGATTTCTTTCCAGTTCTTCTGTCATTGTTCTTTTTTTTGGAGTCGCAAATGTTAAATTTTTTCATGAAATTTGGGGCTTTCCCCTTTACACTTACAAAAAGTTATTCCCGGGGAAAAGTAAATTTGCCAAAAGGAAGGGCGAAACGCGGCTGCACCGGGATGGCCCTCTTTTAGTGGGGGAAAAAAATTTTGGCTCCAGGTTTATGTTTCTTTTTCAGGGGTTTCCTTTCTTTAAATAACTCTGAGCAGCATGTTTAATGTATTTCCTTTTTCAATTTTTTTAAAATTTTATTTCAGGGGCTCAGGTTTAAAAATTACCTTTTATTATAAACCCTTATGTTAACCGTTTCAAAAGGGCATTATAAACAGTTTTTTTAACAGCAATTTTTTGAGGCCTATTTTTTATCAGTGAATATTCAAAAGGGGTGTCGACCAAGGCTGTTTTTTAATATCTTGTGCCCCCTTCCTGCCCAAACATTTAATTTAAAAACCCAACATACATAAAAAATAGAACCCTAAAGGGTAATGGTCTATTTGTGGTTTCCTAAAGTGATGGTTTTAAACCCAAAACTTTAAAAAGGGGGTTTTCTCACTACAATAATTCCTTTTTTTTGTTAAAATTCTTGAAAAAACAAGTAAATTTGCAATATATGTCCATTTAAAAGGTTCCCCCTTTTCCCCCCCCCCCCCCTTTTTTTTTAAATTTGATAAAAAAAAACCCCCTAAAAATTAATGGGGGGTTGGTAAAAAGCCCCCCCCTCAAGGTTTCGCCTATAACTACAGACCTGTTTTGTTCTCTCCTAATTTGGCTTCCAGCATTTGGGATAGCTTCGACCTGGCTTTTCCCGCAGCCTAAGTTTTGGGAAACAAGTAAACAAGACCCTTGAATTCAAATTGAAAACAAAAAAAAAGGACTGAGGTAAATGAATTTAAAGTAGTGAGGGTAAACCCTTTAAGATCATAAAAAAATTTTAAAAAATTTCTAGTGTGATATAACCTTAACCGGGGGAATTTCAAACCCCATTGATTAGATTTAAAAAAAGTGAAAGGGTTTAAAAAAAAAGTTTTTTACCAAATACTTTTCTGTTTTTGTTTTTTTTTATTTTGGAAATTAGAGCAGTTTATTCCTGCTTGTGCACATAAGTTTCCTTGGTTACCAAAACCCCCCCTTGTTTCTCTAGAGGGTCCAGATGGGTGATGGAACCCCGCGCTGTGTCTTGTCGCAACAGGGGAAATTGGTTTTGTTTCTTAGTAAAAAAAAAATTTTTAAAACCCTTTTGGGGTGCTTTTGCCTTGTTTTAAAAAGTCTCTATCATTAATGTCCCTTTTTAAAAAGGGTCAGCTAGGAAAAAAAAGCCAAAAAACGGAAATTTTTAAAGTAAATTTCTGTAGAATTCCCCCCAACGAACAGGGGAAATGGGAGTTTTGAAACTTTTAAAAGGGCCCCCCCCAGCCTGAATTTGGGGAAGGGGGAAACCCGAGGCTCAGCAAGGAAATTGCAAAGCTGAAAGTAAAGGGTTTCTGTTGTAGAAAACCAAATCAAAGCCTGAAAGGACATAAAAGGGTCCCGAAGCTATAAAAACCCCTCAACAGACTGAACAGGAAGTGGGAAACCTGGGAAACTGAAGAAAATGGCCACAGTTGAAAGGAAAAGGGAGCCTGAAGCGGGGAACCAAACCCCCAGCCTGAACAGGAATGGGAGGTGAAGCTGTAGAACCCCCACGGGCCCTTTTCAGGAAGAGGGAGCCTGAAACCTTTGAAAAAATCCACAGTTTGACCCTTTGTGATATTAAAAATTTTTTTGTAAAAGCTTTTATTGAAAAAAGCTGGGTAGAGGTGTGGATCCACTGGACCCCGAAAAGCAGTGGTTTTAAGAAAAATCGGGAGGGGAGTCTAAATTAAACCCCTTTTTTTCCCCAGATTTCGCCAAAGGGGCGGGTTTTGGGCTTTCTGGGGTGGGAGGTTTCCCAGGTTGCTCCCTTCGAACTTTGACTTCCTTGCAGGGGGAAGTTTGGTGAAAACCCTGGAAACGCAATCACCCGGCCAAACGGGTGGGGGAACAGGCGAAAGGTGGGCAGGCAAGGGCAAAAAAAGGGTCAGTGGACGGAGGCAAGGGATCTGGTAAACAGTAGAGAAAGGACACACAGTAGAACACATTCTTTATCGGCATAGGCACAAAATAGATCTGGCAAGGCAGGAAAGTAGTGGCCAACACATATAGGGTCAGTACCTAACAACTATTCAAGTTTTGGGAAGGGCGGGCCCCCTTTTTGAATTCACCAAGGGGAAAATTGCAAGTCCGGGGGAGCGGGGGATGAGCACGGGCCGGCCCAGCAAAGATATCTAAAACTTAATTATCTATACATTGGTTTTTTTTATAAAAAATTTATCTCCAATTTATTTTTATTTATTTTTGAGCACCATTGATTACTGGACCAAAAGGGGTGAGACCAAGACAAATACATTATCAGCACAAAATACTAAGCTGGTACTGAAGGAGAAAGGAGCTTGATCAGGAAAGCTTACAATCTACAATGGAAGAGGAAGGAGACAGAAGTTGAGGGACGGAGATGTGTGTATGGTGGTGTAGGGACAGTGGGGTTATTGTAGAGTGGAGGCTTCCAAACAGTTGGGAACTCAGATCACTTGTGAAGGTTTTGATGTTGGAGTAGAGACAGTAGGGTTACTGTAGGGTGGAATCTCCTGAAGAAGGGGTTCTTCAGGCCCACTTGTGTAATTTTTGATGGGGAATAGGGGCACCCAGATTTTATTGTGGGGTTTTTGGGGTTTCCTTTAAGAAAAGGTTTCCTCGGGTCAATTGGGTATTTTGATGGGGAGTAGTGACAGCGGGTTTATTGTAGGGGGGGGCCCTGAAGAAGGGTTTCTCAAGTCACTTTGAAGGATTGAGGTGGAGAAGGGGGCAGCGGGGTTTAAATTGTAGGGTGGAAGGTCCTAAAGAGATGGGTCTTCAGGTCACTTGTGAAGGTATTAATGGTGGAGTAGTGACATCAGGGTTTAAATGCGGGGTGGGGGTTTCCTGAAGAGGGGGGTTCCAGGTCCTTGTAAAGGGGTTTTCCAATGGGAGAAAGGGGCAGCGGGGTTTACTGTAGGGGGGAGGGTCCTAAAGATATGGGTCCTCATGCCCACAATAAAGGGTTTTTAAGGGTGAAGTAGGGGCAATAGGGAAATTGAAAGGTGGGGGCCCCTGAAAAGAGGGGTCCTCAAGCCCATTTGGGAAGGGTTTTTGAATGGGGGGTTGAAAAAAAGTGACAGAAATTTAAAACTGAAATGGTGGAGGCTCCTGAAGAAAATTGGTTTGCTCAGGTAAATTTGGGAAAAGGGTTTTGATGATGGAGTAGGGCACAGGGACATGTAGGGTGGGGGAACCCCTAAAGAGATGGATCCCCCAAAAAGTGATAAAAGCAAATTACGTCGACTATAGTCAGGGGTCGATAGCCGATTTCGTAAATTAAATCAAGATTTTTTTCCCGATAGCCCGATAAAGTTTAATCACCGATTACCATTAAAGTCTATAGGAAAAGGAACAAAAAACCTTCATTCTTACTCCCAAACAGGGTGGAAAGCGGGAAATTTAACCCATCCAAAAACAGTAAAATGGATACGTCAAATCTTAGGCAACACAAAAAAAAAGTCACAGACCATTCACTTTTCCCTTTTTTTTACCACGCATGACCCCAAACCCCCCATGACCCCAAAAATTTAAAAAATGCCCAAAAAAGGGGGTCTTTCCCAAACCCCATTTTTTTTTTCACCCGGGCATTGACAAAAATCGGGCCTGTACCAAAAGTATGAACATTAAACCTGTCTGACCCCAAAAATTAAAAAATGGGGGGGGGTTTTCCCGGGAAAAAGGAAGTCCCCTTTTTAAAAACCAAAAATTTTTTTAGTTTCCTGGACAAAAACCCCAACCCGTCCCCCGGGGCCCCAAACATAAGCCCCCAAAAACCCGCATGAAACCCCCCGATTTAAAAAATTTCCGGGAAAAAGGGGTCTTTTTAAACCCCCATTTTAGTTTAAAAGGAAAATTGACTTTTACCTGTCCTGGGGAAAAGCATGACCCCCAAAACCCGCATGACCCACAATTTAAAAAAATTTCCCGGAAAAAAAAAGTCCTTTTTAAACCCCCATTTTAGTTAACTGGACATTGACTATACCGTTTCCCCCGGGGCCCCAGCATGACCCTTAAAAATATCGCTGGCAATTAAAAAGTGCCGGGGGGGGAAAAAAAGGGGGTCTTTTTAACCCCCAATTTTTTTTGAACTGGACCCCCGAAATACACCTGTTCCCGGGCCACAGATGACCCCAAAAACCCATCTTGCCACAGATTAAAAAAATTTCCGGAAAAAGGACTCTTTTAACCAACATTTTAGTTAAAATGACCCCTTTAACTATAAAAGTCCGTACCCCAGCAAGGAAACCCCCCAAACCTGGGATAACCCAAAAATAAAAAGTGCCTTGGGGAAAAAAAGGGGTCTTTTAACCACCATTTTTTTTCCACGGACAAAAGCATCCCTGTCCTGGGGCCCCACCCTAAGCCCCAAACCTCATGACCCCCCCGATTTTAAAAATTGCCCCGGGAAAAAAAGTCTTTTAACCACCATTTTAGTTGAACTGGACATTGACTACACCTTTCCGGGCCAAAAGGATGACCCCAAAACCATCTTACTGACAATTAAAAAATTTCCGGAAAAAAGGGGTCTTTTTTAAACCCCCATTTTTTTGAACTGGACATTGACTACAAACCTTTTTCCTGGGGCCCCAGAAAGACCCTTTTAAAAATATCTACTACAGATTTAAAAAAATTTTCCGAAAAAGGGGTTTTTAAACCCCAAATTTTTGTTGAACGGGCATTTAAATAAGCATCCGGGCAACAGCATGACCCCAAACCTGCTGAACCCCCCGATTTAAAAAGTGCTTTAAAAAAAAAGGGCCCTTTTTAAACCCCCATTTGTTGAACTTGGGCATTGACTTTTACCTTCCTGGGGCCCAAAACATTACCCCAAACCTTCTGCCCCCCATTTAAAAAGTGCCGGAAAAAGGAGTCTTTCAAACCCCCAAAAAAGTTTAACTGGAATTGAAATATACCTTCCTGGGGCCCAAACCCTAACCCCAAACCTGCATGACCCCCAAAATTTTTAAAAAACCGGAAAAAAGGGGGTCTTTTAACCACCATTTTAGTTTTTACTGGACATTGACTAAACCCCGTCCCCGGGCCCCAGCATGAGCCCCAAACCTCATGACCCCCAATTTTAAAAAAATGCCGGAAAAAAGGGGTCTTTAAAAACCCCCATTTTTGTTGAACTTGGGCAAATTGGGCTATACCATTTTTTGGGGGAACAGCAAGGGGCCCCAAAACCGCATGACCCCCAGATTTTAAAAAATGCCGGGAAAAAGGGGTATTTTTAAAAAACCATTTTTTTGTTGAACTGGACATTGAATATACCGTCCTTTGGGCCCCAGCATGACCCCCTTTAAAACCCAACTGCTCACAGAAAAATTAAAAAGTTTTCCCCCAAAAAAGGAAAAAATTAACCTTTTCAAACCCCACCCCAAATTTTAAAATTTTTAAACCTTTTTTTGGACATTGACTATTCCTGGGACAGGACCCAAAACCCGCCCAAAAAAAAGGGGGCCCCCCCCAAAAACCCCTGCATGAAAAAACCCCCAGAAAAAAAAAATTTAAAAAACAGCCCCCGGATTTCCCCTAAAAAGGGGTCCTTTTTTAAACCCCCATTTTTTGGGTTGAACTGGGCAATTTACTATCCCCCCGTCCTGGCCGCAGCATGACCCCAAAAAAAACCCCCAAGACCCACATAAAAGATGATGAAGACAAAAATTATGGCCCCTGAAAGGGGGGGACGAGGGGGTAAACTGCTGGATGGGGGTTGCATTAAAACCCCTGCAAACAGAAAAAAATTTTTGGGCGCTGTTTTGTTTCTGAATTCAAGGGCCCCCCCCCCCCCAAAAACAAGGCCCCGACGGTCCTGCAACCACGATAAACCCGGCTTTCGTGTTGTCGCCAACACTTTTAAGGAGCACCTTCTCTCGAACTCAAACCCCCATGTCCTACCCCCTCTTTTTTCGCTTACCACCTGCATTTCGCTCCCTGTTCGAAAAATAAAAAATTTTAAAAAAGTATGGGAAAAGTTTTTGGGCATCCCCCTTTTTAAGAGACGGCAAAAGAAAAGCTATTCCCTTAAAAACCCTCCCCCCTTTCCTACAGCCAACTAATTTTTAAAATGAAAAGTTTTTTAGCGAATTTCCCCTTTTAAATGCGTTTTGGTGGAAAACCGTAAGACAAAATCAAAAGTGTTTTTTTCCTTTCATTCCCCAAAGGGTTTTTCAAATGCCCAGTAGCACTAGGAATTGATATTTTTTAACAAAATATCATACAAGTGTGCTATCTGCGGGAAACGAGATTCAACGAGGGAAAAAAAACTATTCAAATTACCCCGGATGAGAAATTGGGGTTTTTTGCAGCAATGACAAAAAGAGGGAAAAGGGTTTCTGAAAAATTTTTCGTACAAACGTGGCAAATTTTTAAAAAAAAAATAAGGGGCCCCACCACAAACAATACAGCTATTTAAAAAAGTCAACAGATAACAAAGGGTGTTTTTTGCCCCAAATGAAAACACCAACATAATTACAAAATTTCTGTTTTCAAATTTAATAAAAGGGGCTCATGAACAAAACGGGGGCCCACCAAATAAAAAAAAACACCTTTTTTTAAATTATACGGATAAAAAAAAGGTGGTTTTTTGCACCTATAAAAACAACACATAAGCAAATTTCTCTTTGGGAAATATAAGGAAAAAGAGGGGTCTTTCAACAAAAAGGGCCCCCTCGCCAAGTAAAAAAAACCCTTTTTAAAAATTGTATAGGATAATAAAAGGTGTTTTTTTGCACCATGAAATACACCGCGTGACTAAAAATTCTGTATCCTATTGTAATACAAAGGGGGTTTTTGCAAAATGGGCTGCACAAAAAAAAAAAAAAAACAATTTAAAATTGTTAGGGAAAAAAAGGGGGGTTTTGGGCCCCTACAAATACACCTGCAGTTACTAAAAAGTTCTGTATCCTAATAAATTTACAGGCTGCAAAAAAATACAATACAATTTCACCAAAAAACTGGCCAAAACGGTAATAAAAAGTCAAATTAAAAGCAGCCCCGGACTAAACAATATACACCTCCTTTTAAAAAACCCTGCCTGTCTAATGTTTCGCCCCCCCGCCCCATCGCCTCCCCCCCCCTCTCCCCCCGGGGGGGGCTGACAGGGCAAAGGCTTCTTTAAATGTCTCACCTAACTAACTAAAAACTGAAATTCCTAATCTACCTATGTTCAAAGTTCACAAACAAAGCATATTTGTCCCCTGTGAACAAAAAGAACTGTGTTGCTGACTGTATTGGGAAAACTGGCAGATTTCCTCTAATGAGACCCCACTGAACACCCCCCAAAGCTGAAAAGGAAAGGCTGTTCTAGTAAAAAGAGGTCATTTTATTTTTCCAGCCAATCCAACCATACAAATCACATCATGACTTTGCACACCCAGCTCACCCGCTCTATTCTCTAAACGATTTGGTTGGGCCCCAAAATGAAGGAAGCGCCGAAAATGGCACAAAATTAATAGATTATGCGCGATTTTTCCACCTAAACTATCGCTATTGGAAATTCCGCAACAAAAAAAAGTGCAGATTTCAACTTTTGCAATTAAAATTTTAAGAGGGGCGAAGTGACTTTGCCGAATTTTCCCCCGCAAAATTCGTTTTGGGACAAAAAATCGCTTTTTAAAAAACAGCTATTTCCGAAAAAGAGCATGCAGGGGTCTGTAGAACTTTATGCCAGCTTAAAAATTTGCAGGGGAGTTTGGGGTTTTTGGGTCTTCAAAAATTTTGTGTTTTAGTATAAAAGCAATGACGGGGCCGCCGCTCTTAGAATCGTTCACTAAAAAATTTCCCCCTGGGCAAAACTTACGGGGGCAAAACTGACCAAAAAATCAAAGGGAAAGTACCTGATAAAAATCCTGGCAGCGAAAGCTGGAAAAAAAACAACTAGGGCTCAGGGGGAACATCGTGACAGAGTCTGGAGGGGCGGGGACAGCCACAGCAGCATGAGGTCAAAAGACGGGAGCAGCCAAGCAGCATGAGGTCAGACGGGCACAAAAGACATTCTGGAGGTGGCAAAAACAGAGTAGGCCACAGATGGCACAATGACACAGTGTGTGGGTTTCGGCAGCAGCCACAGGGAGCGCATAGGTCAGACAATGGGCCCAAAGACATTCTGGGGGGTGGGAAAAAAAAAGGGAAAATAGGCCACAGAGTGGCACAATGACACAGTGTGGGGGTACGGCAGCAGCCAAACAGGCATGGGTCAGGCGTGGCACATGACATTCGGAGGTGGCAAAAAAATAGTAGGCCCAGAGTGGCACAGGGGCCCCGAGAGGGAGGGCACGGCAGCAGCAGCATGAGGTCAGAAGTGGGACAATGAATTCTGGAGGCGCAAAACGTAGTAGGCCACAGGTGGCACAATGAAGAGAGTGGAGGGGACGGGGCAAAAAGCATGTGGTCAGACATTTGCACAAGACCCGAGTGTGGAGGTCACGGGGACAGCCCCACAAAAGCAAGAGGTCAGACAGTGGCACAATGAAATTCGAAGGTGGCAAAAACAGAGTATCCCACAGATTTGGCTCAATGACAGAGAGTGGAGGTCACGGCAGCAGCAGCATGAGGTCAAAAAGTGGCACAATGAAACTTCTGGAGGGGGAAAAAAGAGGATTACCACAGAGTGGCACAATAAACTCAGTGTGGAGTCACGCCAGCAGCCACAAAAGCAAGCATGAGGGTCAGAGAGGGAAACAATAAACACAGTGTGGATGTCACGGCACCAGCAACAGCAGCAGCAGCATGAGGTCAAAAGTGGGGCACAATGACAGAGTGTGTAGGTGGGTGGCAATACCAGTCCCTGGTAAAGATGGTGGTGGGACAAAATGGAGAACTGTCAGCAGATGGGGTGGCATCAGGCGGGTGGCGGCATCAGAATAGTGGCTGAGGCAGGTAGTTTGAACCAGACTCATTTCTCAAAGTTTGGGTGAGGCGTCATGGGTAATGTAATCTGACGCCTAAGGCATTGGTGTGTGGAAATTCTGGCCGATTCCCCGCTGATTCTTCTTGACAAAGGTCATTCTTTTCCCCATTTCCCGTGGACAAGCGTTCTCCTTGGGGTAATGATGGCCCCCGCCGCCTGAACACCACTCTGATGCCACACTAATGGCCGGGCAGGACAGCTTCTCCACTGCAAACTCGGCAATTTGAGGCCCACAACCATCAAGTTTGGCTGCCCAGTAAATCCAGGGGAATCTTCTTTAACTGGGGTGGCAGAGTGCTGTCCAAGTAGGCCACCACCTGTTGGTTCAGGGTCTGCTCGAGGTCCTGCTGCTCCCGCTGCTGCTGGTGACTGCCCTCCTCACTAGGCGGGTGAAGGAAGCTGCTCATCAGTGACTCCAGACTTAGGTTGCTGCCGGATGGTGACTATTCGGCTGTCACTAGCCAGGCAAATCAGCATGCTGCGGGCTATCTGCACAAGTGACAAGTGAGGGGCTCCCTGCCTCCATCTCCATTGTATACTGCCACAGTTCTTGCGGGTCATCTTCCTCATCTTCCTCATCTCCATCTACCTCCTCCAGCTGCTCCTCCTCTCTTGTCACCTGGGTAGAAAATCCATCATTTCACCAGACAATTGCTTCTGCTCCAATGTCCCTCCTCCTCCTCCTCCAGTTCAGTCTTCAACCCGGGCTCCCTGTGGCCGGGGGATGTAGTCGCCACGTCTCCAGTCCCCCGCCCAGACAGATTTTTTCAGCATCTGTTCCAGGACAGAAGCAGTGGGGAAAGACGTTATTCATCCCGTAGTCCTGGCGACTGACAAATAACATGGCCTCCTCGAATGGCCTCAACCAACGGCAGGTGTCAAGCATAAGCTGCCACTGGCTGACAAAAAATCGTTAATGTCCTTTCTCTGTTCATACAGTCGGTCCAACATGTGCAGGGTGGAATTCCAAGGGGTGGAAACATCGCTATCAGAGTGTGTTGGGGGAGGCCGTTCTGCTGCTGCACCGAGGAGGGTGTTCCTGGCTTTGTGGAAAGGGTGAAAGGCATGCACAGTTTTTCCTGGCCATTTTCAGAATCTTCTGAAAATCGGGGGGAAGACTTCAGGGAAACCTTTTTTACAACCGATTGAAACAAAAATGCGCCCTGCAGGG